>PVKS010031778.1:0-23158 GCA_004027875.1 Aplodontia rufa
ATATATATATTCCTTCAAAATTCATAAGTGAAAACCCTACTTCCCAATGGGATGGTATCTGGAGGCCTGACCTTTGGAAGGTAATTAGATTTAGATGAGGCTGTGAAGTGGGAAGGTGATGGGATTAGTGCCTTCCCTCTCTGCTCTCTCTGTCATGTGAGAACACATGAAGACAGTGTTCTACAAATAAGAAGGGTGCCCTTGTTGGGACACTAAATCTTCTGGCTCTTTGATCTGGGACTTTCCAGCTTCTACACCTACAGGGCATAAATGTTTTGTTATGTGAGCCACTCAGTCCATGGGACTTTTTTAATGGCAGCCCACCTGGACTAAGATGGTTTCCTTGGGGGAGCTTCTACTACCAGTATTCTTTCTCTACCCTCTCATCCAACATATCTCCAATTAATTAAGTCTATATCCACTCCTAAAACATTACGGTCAAGTGTCATTACTGGTAGGTGAACTTTCTTAGGCAAAGCCATTTTGAAGCATATCCTTCATCTTGGAATAAGAGTCACCTCATGGTCACTCTGACTCACCTGCTCCAAAACCCCAGACAGTACTCCACCATCATGCAAAGAAACCCTAAACAGTCCATCATCATAGGAAAGTACTCTTCCCTGACAACCCTCCTAGCAGTGGCCTAATTCCCCTTTCCTGCACCGTCCTGTGTTTACCTCAGGCTATAAGCAGGAAATGGGTCTCTGACTCCACTGGGCCCCCCTCTGCAGTTTTGTCCTAAATAAACCTGTGTTACTGTTGAGTCATCTCTGTCCTCTCTCTTTATTTCCGTCATTTGCTTCTTTCCTTTCAATTACCCTGCTTTAAAAAAACTTTCCCTATTTCCATAGAAAACAATTCTAAAATTTTGAAATCAACTTCCACAATGAGGTTCTAATCTTTCTTTCTCATTTTATCTTGAAGTGTTCCTCATAGACAAAATACCTAGTCTAGTCAAATTAATCCTCTCGCTAACCTCCACCCACCCCCATTTTGCAGTTGACCCCCTGGAACTTCTTCCCAAGAAATCTGTTTACCTAATTCTTACCATGTTTAAAAAATAAGCTCATTGCTTTCAAGAAGCTTTTCCCCAAATGCCCCAGCACTCTGCACTCTCTCCATCTGAAATCCCCTAATACTAATGATTTGTACCCGTTACCTGGTGTTAATGATTTGGATGAAAGGTGCCCCAAAAAGCTCCTGTGAGACAATCCAGGAAGGCTGAGGTGAAATGATTAGGTTATGAGAGTCTTGATTCAATTAGTGACTTAATCCCCTGATAAGGATGTCATAGGTGAACAGATTGATGGATATGGAAAATTACCAGAAGTCACTCGGCAGGGCAACAAACCCCTACTCACTGTTTCAAAATCTACAGACCTGGGGCCCTCATTGGAACCTATTGTCTCTCTGGCCCTTATCAGAAGATCCCCACCCTACTGCAAAATTCAGTTTAATCCCCACTTCCTGAAAATCCCACTTCAACCAGAAAACTAGCACCTTGGCCTCCTTCCTCCTTATTCCCTCTACATCTACTGCAGACTCCACTGGGCCCCCTCTACAGGTTTCTTCCAAATAAACCTGGGTTATTGAGCCACCGCTCTCCTCTCTATTTCCTTCATTTTTTGTCTTTTTTCTTACAGAGATGTCTCTGAGAAAAGTCTGAGGAGGACCCAGAAGACAGGAGACCTCAACTCAGGACTAATGGGGTCCTTGGCACACGTGATGGAAAAGAATTTCAGCACTAGCCAGACAGAGGTTTATTAAGGAAGGATAGATACACATTCAAGGTAGAATGCGGGCTGTCTCAAGAGAGAGAAGCCACAGCCGCTTGGGCTGGGGGTCCAAGATTTATAGAAGGGTTACATCAGGGGCCTCACTGGAGGTGGATCCAGGGTAGAACGGCACAATATGACGCCACTTTTCCTTCCCCTGTGTAGTTCCTCGGTTTACAAGGGTGTTGGTGAAGGACACAGGCCAAGTGCACAGGCCACAGGCCTGCAGGCCCAAGGTATGTTGCTTAAACTTTACAACTGTGCCTTTCATGTCTCAGTGGCTTCAGGGTGTTTTCCTCAAGATTCAGTATCTTTATCCTAAATCCCTGTCTCAGGGATTAACTGGTAACTGCAGGTTGGCAGGGTGTGGCTGGAGGAGATGGGTCACTGGGCTGTGCCTTTGGGGTCCATATTTTGTATCCTGCCTGCAGTCTCTCTTTCTGCTCCCTGGAGCCATGTCTTCCTCCATGATGTTGAGCCCTGAAGAATGGAGCTCATCGTCCATGGACTAAGACCTCTTAAACCGGTAACCCATAAATAAACTATTCCTCCTAAAGTTGCTCTTGTCAGGTCCTTTAGTCACAGGAGCAAAACGCTCACTACAACACTTGGAATTGCACACGCTGCCCTACACTGAGATTCTGTCCTGATTCTTACATACACTGCAAGCTCCATCAATGTGCAGAAAAAAAAAGGTGCTTTTAAGGGGTTCTGGAAAGTTGGATAATGATGCTTGAGGTTAAAAAGAATTAAAATTGGGGGCTGGAGCCATGGCTCAGCGGTTATGGTGCTTGCCTGGCATGCACAAGAACGCGAGTTTAAACCCCAGCACCCACGTACACAACGAAGTCTCAGAGCAATGAAAGCCATGTGAAAAACTAAATAAAAATTGATTCTCTCTGTCTCTCTCTCACATACACATTGTCCCCTCTTTCTTAAAAAAAAAAGAGCTAAAATTCTCACTCTATTTTGATTTCATAATTTTCCAAATTTATAAGACAATGTAAATGAAACTGGTCTGTTTCGATAAAAGCAGAGGCATTTTTTGAAGAACGAGCCACAGAAAATCTGGACTCATGAATTTGTATCTAGTTGATTGCTAGTTCAAACTACAGAATTTTGCTCTTCCCAGGTCTTCCAAGTCTGGAGACTTGTGTCAGAGAAAAAGAAAAAGAAAAAACAATTCTAGCTCATAGCTTTCACACTATAGGTCAAATGATATTAGCTCCTTCTGCATTTGTCTAAAAGATTTCCTGGTGGTAGAAGACCATGAGAAAAGTTAGCAAGGAATCCACTAATAGAAGCTAATAAGAGAGGGAAACTTCTGCTGATAAACAATGAGCAGAGAGGGCTGGAGCAGTGGCTCAGCAGTTATGGATGGCACTTGCCTGACACGCGGAAGGCAGGGGTTTGAGCCCTACCATCACGTACACAATGAAGTGTCAGAGCAATGAAGGCCACATGAAAAAACAAAATAAAATTGATTTTTTTCTCTCTCTCTTAAAAAAATTTGAGCAGAAAATAGAATACTTGCTGGAATGGCTTACAGAAGTCCAGCAGGTTTAGAACCTCTGAAGTATCTACCATAACTGTTACACTTCAATGCTTCAGTGCTGGGGAGTAAACAAGCGCCAGGTGGATCAGGAAAGCTGGGAAAATCTTGATAGAAAAGCTCTAACCTTTTGAGGGTAGCAGGTTTTCCAAGAAACAGATACCACTCACAGGATGGGGCCTGACCACCAGCAGCAGCAGCAGCTCACCCTCACCAGGGAGCTTGTTAGAGATGCAAATGCTCATAAGCCACTGAATCAGCATCTCTGGGACTATGGCCCAGGAATTTGTGTTTTAATGAGTTCTCCAGGTGATTTAAATACACTCTCAGGTTTGAGATGCTCTGCCTTACCAAATGGAACAAGGGACTCTAGATCTGAAGAACTTAAGCTAGCAAACATTGATTATCTCACACAATTGTGGAGGATTAAGACTCCTGGAGCAGTTTATGTGGGTAGTTCTGGCTCAGCTTATCTCTTGAGATTCCAGTTGTCAGCTGGGGCTACAGATGCATGGAAGCTTAAGTAGACTGGAAGATCCTTCTCTGGCTCACAAACATGGCTGCCAGGAGGCAGTTTCAGTTCTTTGCCACATGGGCCTCTCCATAGTGCTGTTCACAAAACGGCAGCTGAATTTCCCCACTCCCAATAGCCTGACACAGAACCATACCCTAGACCCAAAGCATCATCTTTTATAAGCCAATCACGGAAGCAAACACTCCATCACCTCTGCGGTATTCAATTTGTTAGTAGTGTGCCCCTCAGTTCAGCCCACAGCTGAAAAGAGAAAGATTAAGCACACTTGATGGAAGTGTTAGGAGACAAACAGATGTGAATGGTGGGGATATGAGGTCAAGAATATAATTCCATAAAATGGGCCCACTGTGCTGACCCCACATGCTTTTTTTTCCACAAAGCAATTTACCTGCAGCTCTGCCCGAATGAACCAGGCTGTCACATTCCTGAACAAACTACCTGTTATTTGCAGAGGAAATGCAGCTCCAAAATAACAGGAGGAACCCAAGTTACCCAGAAGAATCCCAAAACTCAGGAAGACACGGATAATTCCTCCTATCCGGAAAATATAAATCTGTAAGAACACATGGTTAAGAATTCAACTAGAACCAGAACCGGTCAGCATAGGCCAAGGTGACCTAGAATCTCCATGACAGTGAGGTCTTAAGTCTCCTATAACCTTGATGTCAGTCAAAAGTTAAGAGGTTGCCTGGGCAGAACTCTCGAAACTTCTCTGGAATCCCCAATAAAAGTGCAAGTGTAGGAGAGGCACGTGGTCTCTCTTCTTTCTGAAAGGACACACTCTTTCTTCAGAGTGTTCCCTTTCCCTTTTCCTATCCCTTCAATCAACTCATTCTGAGATAGGGAGAGAGAGAAACACTGAACCTAGAGGGAAGCACCCTCAAGGCACTGAGATGGGAAAGGCACAGTCGTGAATCTTGAGCAACTTGCCTTTGGCCTATGCCTTGGGGCCTGAGTCCTTGGTCCACGCCCTTGTACAAGGAAGGAAATACACAGGCACAGAAGAATTGGCCCTAAATTGTGCAATTCCATCCTGGGTCCACCCCCAGTCCAGCCCCTGATACAGCCCTTCTATAAATCTTGGACCCCCAGCCCAAGTCGGGGCTGTTTCTCTCTCTTGAGACAATCTGGGTTCTCTCTTGAATGTGTATCTACCTTCCTAAATAAACCTGTCTGGCTCGTGATGAAATTCTTCTCTGTCACATATAACAAGAACACCACAGGTCCCGAGTTGAGTTTCCCTCTCCTTTGGGAACTCCTCAGACCCTTCTCTGGTGACATCTCTTCTCCCATGACAATTCCTATTACTTAGAGGGACATGTCCTGAAACCTTTCTGACTTGATTCCAAGAATAGGATATAGGATTGGAGGGGGGTTTTCATGCTGCCTCAATTTCCCTGGAAGGCCCCAGATCTGTAACAGAAGGAATAACAAATATAAATATGGATCTATTTATATTATATATTATAATAATATTGATTACAAAGTAAATACAATAATTAGCTGTTATTAAATAATATAGACTAATATACATCATAATATGTCATATATTATAATAGAAGGGATACGTAAAGAGACAGAGGGACATATATTTAAAACCAACACAACGTCAGAGGTGTCCCAAAACCTTCAATGACCCATGAATCTAGGCTTTTTATTTTAATGTTAATTAAAACTGATTGCCATGGGGGCCTTGGGGTGGAGCTAGCGAAGTACTGCCTAGCATAGCATATGCAAGGCCCTGGGTTCAATCCCCAGTACCACCACTCCCCCCACAAAATATTGAATTGATCACTGTGTGTGATTAAGAATTACTTCATCGTTCCCAGAGTAAGCAATTACTCCAAAAGATTTTTTTGCCAGTAAATTTATTGGTGAAATTAATTATAATTTTCATGTCCAGCACCAATGGTGGGACAGGTGTTTGGTAGGATGGCCTATCCAGCAGTTTATTAGTTCATGGAATTAACTTTTCCATAAATTCTAATTTCTCCTGCCTAGGTGAGCTCTTGCAAGTCCCCAGTTCTCTAAGCCACTAGGGGTTCTAATTTGCCCATGGAGTTGTTTCCTAGCCGTTTCACAGGAGAGAGGGTCCCTTCCCCTCTGTGTCCACTCTACCCTGCCTTTATATCTGAAGAAACCAGTAAAGCTAACTGCCCCTCCTGAGAAAGGAGTCAGGCTCACACACTCTGCTTAGCCCACATTCATTCAGCCCAGTACAGAACACATAGAGAATAGCAGTTTCAGGACTGGAATCACTGTATTTGATAATCACTGTATTCGACAATACCGGCAGTCACTATATTGGACATTCATAATTGGAAGCTGTAAGAAGCTCACTCATAGAGAGCTCAAGTGTCTTGTATAACCTACTGTATGACAAAGCCAGGTCTAGATCCTTACTGGAAAGTACTTTATTACCATAATCAATATGATTGCTATTTGCATCAAGTTCAGGTATGCCCCAAATTTTATATCTAATGACTACCCTAAGGAATCCAAGAAATTGTGATAACAGCCTTTATTAGATATAACAAAAGTATGTTTTTTATTCAAAATAATATATACAGATACTCCTCAACTTTTGAAGGGGTTACATCCTGACCCATCATAAGTTGGGAATACCATAAATTAAAAATGCATGTAATACACCTAACCTACAGAGAATCGGAGCTTATCTTAAACACTCGAGATACTTATGTTAGCCACAGTTGAGCAAAATCATCTTATACCAAGCCCATTTTATAAGGAAGGGTTGGATATCTCATGTATACACAAATGGGCACTTTGTAGACATGACTGGATTAAAAACACAAAACAAAAGATCAAAAAAACATTGTAGAGTCTCAGTGTTTCCCCATGTGATTGTGGGGCTGAGTGCAGATTGTGGCTTACTGGCTCCCTAAGGTTCCCCAAGATTCCCTAGCATGGAAGAAAGGATGGGACCACAGGACCACATACTGCAAGCTGGATAAAATATCCAAATTCACAATTCAAAGTACAGTATCCCTTGAATGCACATGGCTTTTACACTATTTCGAAGCTGAAAAACTGCAAATCAAACCACCATAAGTCAGGGACTGTCCATATACATGCAAACATTCTGAGAAACTTTTACAATCCCATATATGTACATCAAAACGGCTGTCAAGCTCGAACCCAAATGCACTTCCTCACAATACCAGTGAGAATCTGACACAACTTTTCCAAAAGGCAATTTTGCAATATCTATCAAAAATCTTTAAAAAATGTGGGTGCAATTTTAGTTAGTGATTTTTTTTTCTAAGAAATTATCCTAAGAAAATAGTCAAGGGTGAACATTAATGATTTAGTTAGGAGGAATCCACTGCGGTTGTATTTGTCACACTGAAGTATTGGAATCAAGTTAAACATTGAACAAAAACGATAGCTCAAGTGACTGAACAGATAACAGAATACATATAACCTTAATTTTTTTCTTTAATAAATATTTACAATCGATTTTAAAGACAGGGCTTCCACAGTGGTATTTTAAGATTTACTTAACCCAATCTGGAACCTGGATCTCTTGGTGTCTCATCATATGCATGTCATAGTGCTCACTACAGGAGAAGGACTCGGTCATACTTAATGACCGATTGAATGAATGGATGACAATTAGGTTCTTAGCATGACATGAGACACACCTTAATAACAAATCTTACAGCAGTAAGAGGAATTATGAAGAGCTTGTCAATAAAACAAATATGGAAATTATGGCAGTTTGAATTACTTCAAGTAATAAAAATAGGCAATTGATTTGCCATTATTTCTTTTTTTTTTTTCCATTTTTTCCCCCAGGGCTGAGGACCGAACTCGGGTCCTTACATGTGCTAGGCAAGCACTCTGCCACTGAGCTAAATCCCCAACCCCTTGATTTGCCATTATTAGTGATATCCAAATTTTCATTTGTGTGAAACATACAAAATATGCAAGCAACCTGTAGCTGACTAACGTTTACAGATCTAGAAACACATTGTATTATTAGATAAGCTTAACATTTTTGACCCTATCACATACTTGTATGTTTTGAAATATCCATATGCCTTAAAAGGGGGTTTAAAAGTCATTACAACATTTGTAAAAGACCTAAAAATATAGTTAAGAAATGTTTATGCCACACTTCTAAGGGATCAAATCATCATAAAAATGGTGATACACAGTAAAATGCCTGGATGGAAATACACTGGACTGGTTGCAAAAGTTGTCCTATTTTGTATTTGGTACCTATTCTGGAAAGATGACCAAATAGTCAGTTTTATGATAATGCCAATACGAGGCACTTCTAAAGTCACTGTGCCATATAATATTTTGCAAACCAAAATTATAGGGCCTATAGGAAAAACAGGATAGTAGGGTCTGACACTCAAAAACTCTATGGCACACTAAAAACAAAGAAGAGAAGAACCTAATAACAATGGTAGCAAAGCTTTACACAGGTTACATGGATAAGAAATCTACAAATACTACAAGTACCATGTCACTTTACTTTTGAAAAAGCCCTAAAGTTTTCTTGTAGAAGTGGGAACTGAAAGGGATGAAATTGGTGTTCCTGTGAAGTAATGAGAAGAGAATTATTTAAAATTGATTTTAGTATTCCCCTGAGAAGCTAAGCAATGCTCATACAGGCATTTAAAACTAAAAAATTAAAAAATAAGTTTATTATATATGCATATACGCATTAAGATCTGTAATCAGGGAGAATGCAGTGGAGGTAGGAGACCTGGGAGTGAGCGGGTGGGGGGATCCTGGGTAAGGACTGGGTTCAAGTTTTGTCATTACTGTCATTACTTGTGAGTGTATGAATGTGTATCAGCAAATCCCTTCACTTTGTAAGACTACGTTGCACAGAAAAAAAATTTAAATAAAATTGGTTTTAGCTGAACTCCACTACAGTATCTCAAGACAACCATCACATGAAAAAATAACTGCTGGGCAAAGAGTAGGCAAAACAACAATGGACCAACTAAATATTTAACTATCCAAATAAATTATGTTATATCAATATTTTGAGAACTTATCTTGAAAACATTTTTTATGACAGGAATAACTACAGAACTGTTTTAATAAACTTTGGTCTATCAGATAAGTGTGGCCCCCAAGGTCATTTCCAATGCTAATAATGAGATTTAATGATAGTGCACGTTTTGCTTAATAATAAGGTACTTTATTTTTAGATAAGAATAAATAGGCTCAGTTCTCAAAGGGTGGAGATTTAGTACAAACTCCTTGATTTTTCAATAAAAATGTAATGAAAGTAAATTCAGTCACTTAATAGTTTTAATTTACAAAAAAATGTTTAAATATGCTTTACTGTAGTTGTTGGGAAAATAATCCACTATAGGAAACATCTCCCATTTCTACCATTTTTTTTTTACAAGTATGTGTTATTAAACAGTTTAAATTACTCTCTTCTTCTTAGGGAAGACATCTAATTTCGTGAACGACTATCTTGGCATTTCTGTGCCACGAAAGTAAAACCCACAGACTCACACCTAAATGTTACCTGAGAACAGTGCAAAGTTCTCCTCTTATTTTAAAATTACCTTGAGTTAAATAAACAAGTACAAAAAAGGCCTTTCCTGGGGAACAGTTTGTCCAACTAAACACTTCCTTTTTTTCCTGATGGATGTTATAAAAGGGGAAACAACTCGTTTGGCAAAGTCTAGTACATCATCACTCAGATCTGAGTTCAATAGTTCAAATTTCTAGAGGCCTTGGGGAGGAAGAAAAAGAACTTTCTGTTTTCAAGGAAAATGATTTTGCCTGAGCTTTCAAAACTGAACCAGCCTATTCTAGAAGATTCTGATAACAAGCATACATAAAGGTGAGGTGGAAAAATCACTACATCACGGCTGCCTAAAAATCCAATTGTTCTTTATTTTTCAGAATCTCCTACATTGAAGGGCAATGATTTTGCTCAAACCTTTAAAACTCTGCTTATATATTATAATACTAGTATGTATAATTAAGAGGTTTAAATTAAAATACTCATAAAGATGCTTAAATGAAGTATTAGTTATATATATATATATATATATATATATATATATATATATATATAGTGAGAGAGAGAGAGAGAGAGAGAGAGGAAACATTCCAGGAGGAACAAAGCCCAAATACAATCATACAATCAATACACTTATGCAGTTTGCTGAATGATTCAGGGTTACACTTGGAAAAAACATCTCGAATCTGAAAGACTTGTAAGCATTTCATAATAATCACCTTTTTCCATTCGCATAGCATAGCTTTCTTAGTCATTATGTTATTTGATTGACCATTGTTATGATTCTTCCCCTTGACAGATCAATAATCTATTAGAAACCATATTTGAAATGTTTTATTTGTGCACTAACACTGTCATCTGCAGTGACCCTCGGCACGCACAGATCCACACTGGAAATGTGGAAGCAGCCTGCAGCCCTCATGAGGTTCAGCTATTAATTTCGTAGAGGTAGATCATTTGAACTCCCGAGAAGACGGGACAGCAATTCATTTTCTAGAAATGGGGGAAATGCTTCTTGTGAAAGAAGACCCCATGAACAAAAGAATGTGGGAAACTGAGAAGACTGTAAATTGAGGATATGAGAAAATTCACTAAAACCCACAACCACAGAGTGGCACGAAATTGGGGAGATGTGGAAGGGCTGGGACATGCATTTCAACACCTGTGCATTTCAGGACTTACAAACGTCTCCAGAGTTATTCCCAGAAAATATCCAGGTTGACCACTCAGAAAACCTGAGACTGCTTTCCAACCGCGTCCCCCTCAAGCCGGCCTCCTTGCACTTCTCTGGGCTGGCTCAGGAAGCATTTGATAATGAATGGTGCTTTCTTGTTTCTCTTTCTGTGTTCGAGTTTTCCTCTTTCCCCTCTTGTGCAGTGTGTGGAGTTTCTGGTCAGGCAGTGAAATGTGTAAAACCTGTCACATGTAGAGGGTCACATGGAGGCTGGCTTTATTTTTTATCAGGATGTTAGAAATGTAAAGATTTCTTGCACTTATTGCTTAAATTTAAGCTACCAGCTTTTTTTCTTCCTCATTTCTCTGGGCTGTTCTTTCCACCTCCCTCATCCCCCCTGAAAATATCCCCTTTAATCTGTCACCATGTTGCCAGAAGCTCCCCTGTAGATTTTTGAGCAGACTAGAAGGACACTTCTAATGGCGAAATGAGTGAATTATTTGCAACGTTCCACTCCTAAAGCTAAAGAAATGCCACGGAAATGACTGCTGGACCTGACACAGACCAACTCCGCTCGTGTTAAACAGTATTCAACTTGAAACGCTCTTAAGCGCTTTCTCTATGAGGTGGAGAGAAATCATCACTATCAATTAAATGAGAAACTGAACCCTACAACAGTGTACTTTTTGTCCACAAGCAACAAATGTGTAAAAGACAATAAAAGGAAAAATTGGTTTGGTTTGGTTTTCTCAATCTCAGAGATTTTGTTTCATTTTTGATGCTTTCTCCTCTTTACCAAAATTTTCAGAAATGAAAGAGGAAAGTCTCAGGAGTGGGACAGAGTGTCTGAACTTTATCTGATTTTTGATACTTACAGGGAAGAAGTAAGAATCCATGTTCTGATGGAAGAACAGCCAATGATTAAAGCTTTTAAAGAAATTTTTAATTTTTATGAAAGAAAACATGAAGCATTTGAATGTCTCCATTCTCTCATGGAACTTTCAATCAAGTATTCAAAAGAAAAAAAATACAGATGCTTAAGGCAAGTTTGACTTTCTTTTCGCACTTGTCCTAAAGTTTAGAATAGGCAGTCATTGCACTGCTTTGGAAAAGAACCACTACTCTTTAACCAAATGCTTGAGAAAAATTAAACAGGCATATCTGATGCCTGTGTTCAATAACTAATGCTGGAAACCATCAACATCCATCCAAAGAGTACAATCCACAATTTAAAAAGAGAAAGAGAGAGAGAGGCCTAGCTAAAACTCTCTGACAAATCGTGGTTCAACCATGCATAAGTTATCACATTAGTGCTATAGAAATCAGGAGAAAGCACACTAAATGCATTTTAAGCTCTTTCATCTTGGGAAGTTTTATTTGCATGGATGATTAGCCATAATGTTCACAAACAAAGTTTGAAGACCCTGTTGCCCAACTCGAGTCCGGGAAAGAAAGGGAAGGCAGTGTCCATTAGACTGCTCTATGGGTGAAGTTCATTACCTTCCTGGTCCCTTCTGCAGAATTTCCAGCTACTCATCAACTCAATGCTGTCTGGTATCTGCCATGCCACAAAAGCCCACCTGGCCTCAGGGTCACCAATGACTTTCTCATCAACAAAGTTAATACTCTCAAACCTCTTTTCAACCTTTCCTTATAACAGTTGATATCACTGAACTGGATCCCCATCTCCCACCAGCAAGTTAGTTATAATTTTAAATACAGCAACACACACACAAAAAAAATTTGAGAACTATACAACAAACACCTATCTACCCATGAAATCAATTCTAAATATATATTTTTACTCTTTTATGGACACATATCTCTCTATCCCTCCATCAAAATTTTCAAGAAATCTTTTCTTTCTTTCTTTCTTTCTTTCTTTCTTTCTTTTTTTATAAAGAGAGAAGGACAGTAAGAGAGACAGAGAGACAGACAGAATCAATTTTTATTGAGTTTTTCACATGGCTTTCGTTGCTCTGACACTTAGTTATGTACATGGGTTGGTGGGGTTTGAACCCGTGTACTTGCACATGCCGGGCAAGCACCGTAACCACTGAGCTACCGCTCCAGCCCCCCATCAATCCATTTTTCTAAAAATGTGTTTTAAATCATAGACATTGGTATACTTATTTTAAACACTTTTCCATGCATGTCATGAACTACAGAAACTCTCTTCCTTTGAGGCCAGAACATAAACTCTTTCCACTTTCCTCCTGTCCTGCCACACACCTTTGCATCTCAGTTGTGCTGATGACTGAAGAACCTCAGCAGCTGTGCCCTGCAGTGGATCCCAAGCCTGACCTTACTCACAAGCTCCGACACACCCAGGGCACTTTCTATTTCGTACGTCTACAGTTGATTATTTCTGATATTATTATTCCTCTTTCTGGTTCACCATCACAGTTTTAGTTATTAATAAATATGCTCAAGCTAATAATCCTCAAACATTCTGCAGTTTCTCTCCTTTCCATCATTGCTCCTTTCCACATATAATTTTTTTTCAAAGAAAGAATTAGAGAGAATCTATTTTTTTTTTCATTAATTTTTCCGGCACTTAGTTGTGTATGTGGTGCTGGCGTTCAAACCTGGGTCCTTGAGTATGCCAGGCAAGTGTTCTACCACTAAGCCACTACCCCAGTCCCATCGACCTACAGTTTTATAGTTCTCATTAATAAAACATCCAGGGGCTGGAGTATGGCTCAGCGGTTACGCCACTTGCCCAGCAGGTGAAAGTACCCAGGTTCAAACCAAAGCACCCATGTACACAACTAAGTGTCAGAGCAATGAAGATGTGAAAAACTCAATAAAAATTGATTTTCTCTGTCTCTCTCTCTCTCTCTCTCTCATTGTCCTTCTCTTTAAAAAAAAAAAAATCCAGCTAATCTTTCCTTACTTCCCTTGCCCACTGAACTGCATGCATTAGCTCATGCCTCTGCCATCTGTCCTCTAGATTCCTCAACAGCCACCTACCTGACTATGCATCCAGAAGCCACCATAGGAGGATTATGTTACCGAAGCAGAACCAGAGGAAGTCTGTAAAACCAGTCCTCTGTTGGAAGCCTTCAATACCTCCCAAGGTTGCCTTTAAAGCTACAGGTAGCCAATATAATGGCCAAAGGCCTCATGTTGCTATTGAGTTTTTGAAACACAGCTTATCTGAATGGAGATGTGCTGTAAGGGTAATGTACAAGTTAGATTTTGAAGACTTAGTAGGAAAAATGCAAGCTATCTCATATTTTGTTTTGATTACATGCTTAATTATATTTTAGAAATATTTGCTTAAATTATAAGACTGCTAAAAATCGACATAGCTTTTTTACACTCTGTTTTTGGAACTGGAGATTTAACTCAGCGGCATTTTACCGCTGGGACACATCCCCATCCCTTTTTTGCTTTTTATTTTTAAAAACACAGGGTCTCACTAAGTTGCTGAAGCTGGCCTTGAACTTGTGATCCTCCTGTCTCAGCTTCCCAAGTCTTTTTTTTTTTTTTTAAGAAAGAGGGGGCAGTGAGAGAGAGAGGGAGAGAAGCAATTTTTATTTAGTTTTTCGTGTGACTTCCATTCCTCAGACACTTCGTTGTGTACGTGATACTGAGGTTTGAACCCAAGTACTCAAGCATACCAGGCAAGTACTATAACCACCTAGCCACTGCTCCAACCCCCTTCCTGGCCACCTTTCTATTCTTACCATTTTTTTTTTCAGGGCTGAGGACCAAACTCGGGGCCTTGCGTGTGCTAGGCAAGCACTCTGTCACTGAGTTAAATCCCCAACTCCTATTCTTACCATTTTAAGGCAGCTACTGGAAAGTTTAAAGTTTCCACTGCATTTCTTTTTCTAAAAATCTATTTTTATTCACATAGTAATTGTATATACTTATGGAATTTAGTGTGATAACTTGACACCTTACACAATGTGTAACAATCATATCAGGATAATTGGCATTTCCATCTCCCGAAACATTAATAATTTCTACATTCCTATTCGATACTGCTGATGGACAATAAAGTCCAAAATCCTTGAATATAACATTTAATAATCCTCAAAAACTTTCTCCAACCTCGTTTCCCAACTTAATGTCCCCAGAGAGAGAGGCTGAATTGAATCACACTGTGGGATTGTTTCTAGGTACTGAGGTCAGGGAGTAATGAGTATGACCTCATTGTCTCCCTGATTATTCCTTCCAAATGCTTTATATGATGTCAAGCATTCAAAAGGAGAAAAGAAAAAGAGAAGGTAGAGGAAGATCTGTGAAAGACACACACTCAAATACAGAGCCAAGGACATTTCAATGGGTTATTAAACTTAAAAAAAAATAAGTACTTTGATGTTTATGTGCCCTTTCCAAAAAAATGTTTGTAGTCCAGTTAATAATCACATTTATGGAAGATGGCATCTGGAACAACTCCGAATATTTCACAAAGATTCCCCCTACGCTATTACCCTGCAGTCCCTGGATGTAGGATCCCAATCCTACGCAGCAGGAAGGAGCTTTGTTATTATTGAATTGATCTTGAATGGGAGGGTAACTGCCCACCCTATACATTCTCAGACTTCCTGTGAATATTCTTTGTGGGTGCTCACCTGAAAGTGTAGAGCAGAGGAAGAGGGCATGAGATAGTCTGCAAGCTAGAGCCAGTGGTTTTGAAGTTTGGGTGAATAAAGTTTTATTGGTACATACCCACACCCATTCATTCAGAAGCACAGTTGAATAATCATGACAAGCTGCAGGACCCATAAAGCCTAAAGTATTCTCTATTTGGTCCCTTTCAGAAAAACGTTGCTGACTCCTGGCCTGAGGGGTCATTTAAAAAAAATTTTTTTTTCATTAAACACTAGTAAATCACATAGGTGACAGGCAAGTATAGTTCCAGACCCCAAGCATCAAAGATTGAAAAAGAACCTAGAATTCATAGCATAGAACATTCACATGTAGTTTCTAAAGGGACCTTGAAACACATTGACCTTGGTCTCTTCAAACAGAAATTTTGGTTATATTAGTTGGTGTTTTCTAAAAAAATTTGAGATTCACAATCAGTAGATTTTTACACTTAACTTTTTTCCATACATATAAAAATAAAAAATAGAACTAAGATTTGTCAAAGTAATATTTGTATTGCTTACCATATAGGATCCACTCTCCCATCTTTACAGATTTTATCTTTACAGTAGTTCCATTTAAAAAAAAAGATTAATTTCATTACGCAATGATGTCCTCCTGATTCACAGGTTGAAAGTCTTGGTGCATGACAGCTTTTTATGGTCTAACTCTGGCCTTCGCCATCAATCATAAACGCTAAACTAGCAGCCATTTAGCTTCAGATTTACCCCATCCATGCAGAATTTTGTTTTCATTCTGATTATAGTTTTTAATATATGCAATATTTTCCAAAATATTGAAATGTCAGTATTCTGTTATTCTTTTGGAAAAATCAGAAGACGTGTAAATAATGAGTCCTCTTTTCTACCTGGTAATAATCAACTGGAACTGAGAACAATTTTCTTCAGTGCTTGCTCCCTAACTTTCCACCCTCCGCCACTGGGCAAATGCACCTGAAAATCCCAAGAATTTCATCACATACATTAATCCCCACCAACCTCCTCCCCGTACAAATAGAAAACAGACCCAATTTGTTTTCCTTCCATCATTAAACCCTCACAGGGCATTCTAGTAGACCCTCTGGCTTCAGAGTGAGACTTTTTTAACAGATATTGTTATAATCCCAAGGCCTCCCACACCAAGAAGAAAAAGTAAGGTCCGTTCGAAACAAAAACAAATGGACTTTATTTCTTTAAAAAAAAAAAAAAAAGACCAAACCCACAACAGTTGATGAAAGAAACTACAAGAATAATTGGAGTCCACCAGGAAATTAAAAGAAAAAGAAAAAACAGACACAAGTTTTTGTTTACTTAAAAAGTTTTGTTTGTGACATGAAGTGAGTGCCAACAGGGCTTCAGCCAAGAAAGGTGATGAGGGGAACCAGCCCTTAGCTCTGGGAATATAACTTTATACAGCTTAATCCAGTTCCCTTTGTTAAATACCTGAATTTAACGAGAATCTGCAAAGATTTATGACCGTAACAAACACATCATTTTTGACTTTGTCATTCAAACCAGCCTGGCAACTTTGATATTTCCTAGTGAAAGGAGAGATCTAATCCTACAAGTAAGAACTCCGCAGAAGGGAAAAGAAATTTTATTCCATAATTTGATTGATTACTTCCTACTCTGAACACCCAAGAGAGAAAAAGCAAACTTTTTCCTGTCTGTACTCAGATTTCTCCCACTAATCTTTTACAAGCAGGCAACAACCATAAAACACAAATTACTTACAAGGATCCAAAGGCCATCATGCTAGCTGGGTTCCAAAATCCATATGCATCAAAATATTGAGGAAATCATCTGAGATGAAAAACAGAAATCTAAAGATGAAGAGACCCCTGATTTGATTCAATTTAGTGCTTTAATTCACCAGTTCTGGGAGAAGAAAAGATAAAGCTGTGGCTGATTCCATTCAAGGAATATGTGTGTCATGGTTGCAAAGTCTCCAAAACTAAATGTATACAATTGAGGGCATGTGGTTTTTTTCCTAGTTATGGTCTCTGGAGTTGCTCTTTTAACGTCTTCATATGTAAAAGTTTATCTTTATCTCTAAGATACCTGCTCTGTCCAACACCCTATCAGTTTACATTTCTACCTCACTGGAACTAAAGGAAGTTCAAATCAACAGCCATTTCTTACAGGGCTAATGACCTGGTCATTGGTAAGGTCTTGGTGCTAATAATGACCAGCTGTCAGGAAATCACGTTATCAATAACAAAAACACTGAGGATAGAATAGTGCTTGGGGTAACCACTGGGCTGTGCTCTGCTTGGAAGTATTAACATATCTAAAGAATAAAAATAAAAATGTCACTCCAAAGGTGAAAATACACAAACAGCGAGGAACCCTGACTTAGGCAGTGCTCAGCAGTGCTCCAGGAGAATGCTCATTGGGGAATCCCTACAAACACAGAAGGGACCAGGCGATTGTTCAGTGATACCAGTTCCTAGACACAGGCCATCAGTTCACCTTGTCCCAGGTACAGGAGCGGTCAGCATCCTTCTGATTATATTTCTAACAATATTTTGGCTTCCTCATGCAGCAGTTTAGAAGTTGTTCCTTTGGTCTACTCAAGAGGTTTTTGTAGTGGATATTGCAAATTTTAATGAATCAGAAAAGAAATCTTGAAAAAAAATTTCTGATAAGTCCAACAGGATGAGTTCTATGGTCAGATTACTCTAGAGGGAAAGAAAAATGATGAGAAACAGGTGACTTTAGTTATTCCACAAAAGAGGCCAATAAATTAATGTGAATCTTTAAATATGTTTTAAAATTCACTATTTTCAACTGAATTTTGATGTGTTGCCCAATTTTCCTAAGCAAAGGTGAAAGATCAGGATCAAATGCATCAAATCACTCCGCATCACGGGACAGACAGCCTTTCAGCGTGCACCGTCTTTAGGACACTGATGTCTGGTTATTTGGGCAGGAACTACATATGGGAAATTCCATCAAAGAACATCATAAAATACCCTACGAGGGACGTTCTGCCATGCCAGAAGGGGTGGACCTGAGTTCAGCACCAGTTCTATGGGTTTTCTTAGTTCTATGACTTTGGGAGTTTACCTCACCTTTCTGAACCTCTGTTTTCTGATGTATAAAATGCAGAAAATAATAGGATGTACCTAAAAATATTTACTCCTGCTAATAACTTCATTCAGACTATGTAGAGCAGATCATTCGGCTTTATCAAGCACACAGTGAGGGCTTCACATATTTAAACGTTGTCACTTTATACTTAACGCGATGGATTTTGCCAAATTTACATTATAGGTTTCAAATATTTTGCTATTTTAAAATAGGTTCAAAATGGGGCTGGAGCGGTGGCTCAGTGGTTACGGCACTTGCCTGGCATGCGCAAGGACCCAAGTTCAAACCCCAGCACCACGTACACAATTGAGTGTTGTAGCAACAAAGGCCACGTGAAAAACTAAATAAAGTTGTTTCTCTCTCTCCCTCTCTCACTGTCCCTCTTTCTTAAAAAAAAAAAATAGGTTCAAAAGGCACACATAAAGAAAAGCATATACCCACCAAAACAAACAAACAAACAAACAAAAAATGACATCAGCAAGTGGAGAATAGTATTAAATCACAGAAAATACTTTTATTTATCTAAACAAGCATTTGCAGCTGACGCCTTGCATAAAAGTGGTTTATAAAAACAGATGCAATAAAGATAAGTAAATGAACTAATAAAAGAAAATATTGTTAGCTTCCTGGAGTCTCTAGATGGAGCGGGTGTTATTTTTGTTTTGCTTAAGTAAAAATGCAATGTGAATAAAACTATTTTTACAGTTGTTATAGGTATCAAAGGGGAAATGTTTTGAGAGAGTTTTTCATTTCCCTATTAAACCAAAAACCCAGGTACACAACTACATGTTTGAAAACAGAAGCAGAAATTGCTAGCATGCCACCTAGACAGGACCCCTGAGTCTGGTAACACTGGCTGTCTGGACTTAGCAGATCACTCATGGTTGTAGGATGCTCCAGCCCTGGTCCTCCAGGGCTCTGAAGGCTGCACTTGCTCTCTTCTTTCCTCTCCATTGAACACAGTAATTACGCCAGGTCTGTTTTGCTCCTACATCTGGTCCATAAGCCGCAGTGTTTAAGCCAAGGGTTAAAAACCATGTCCTGGAAGTGGACAGAATACTCCAGTTGGTTTGGAAAATCTAGATTATGCCATCATCTTAGCCATAAGGAGCATCCACTGTCATGGCTCCCATAACCAGCTTCCAAAACTCAGTCTTCCTCTGACCTCACTTCAGCTCTTTCTATCCTCAAAGACCTGTCGTTTAGATGGAATCAGCCAGGGTGGTGTTCTTTCATACCTTCTTCATTTTACATTTGCCAATCATCTCAGAGGAAAATAAAAAGAAAGAAAGAAAGAAAGAAAGAAAGAAGGAAGGAAAGAAAGAAGGAAGAAAAAGAAAGAAAGAAGAAAGAAAGAAAGAAAGAAAGAGAAAGAAAGAAAGAAAGAAAGAAAGGAAAGAAAGAAAGAGAGAAAGAAAGAAAGAGAGAGAGAAAGAAAGAAGAAAGAAAGAGGGACAGGAGAGTAGGAGGGGGCATCATGAGCCAACTTCATTATGCAATAAGCAGAGAGAAAGATCAGCATATCTGGAAGCAACAGGTGCTGCAGGGAGGAGGCAAGCAGGAACCTGGAATAGCAGAGTATTTCAGTATGAGCCATCCTTCCTTGATGCCAGTGAGGCTCTTCCTCTACTGTTTTCACTTTGGGTTTCAGAATAAATTTATATTTTAAAATTGCAAAACAATAAAGCAGGAGAGGAGAGGGGAGGAAGGACGGGAGGGTAAAAAGGGAGGGTCAAGGACTGAAAGGAAAAATCTTTTGCACCTCTAGGAAACTAAATAATTCCCACACAATCAATACAAAGAGGAACAGTTAAAAATTAATTAATTAAAAATTCAAAGGGTGATCATCAGAAGCAATGGATCAGGGGACAGGAGAAGGGAGCAGAGGAGTGTTGGGAAGGTATTGGCCAAATTATATTGTTATATTGTGTGCATGTGTATGAAGCAACAAATCCCATCATTATGTACAATTTTAATGTACCAATTAAAACAAATAAATAAAATTGCAAAACATAGCACAGAGAAATTCCCTACACCTTTCACCCAGAATCTTCAAAGATTATCATCTTATATAATCTTAGTACAAAACAAAGACCCAAACAAAGGCATTCAGTTTGGTGAAGTAGTCCCCATTAATCCATGGAAGGCATGTCCCATGGCCCCCAGTGGATATCTGAAACCGCAGATATTATTGAGCTCATATATGTTTCCTTTCTACATATACATAGACAAATTTAACGCCTTTTCCATCTTAACTAAGTACTTTTCACACACTGAAGCCATACTTTTGTAGTTTGAGGTACAACAACAACATTGGCACCAATTTCTTTTTCCTTTCTCACAATTTCAGAAGTACAAGGTTCATTTTTACTATATATTTTAGCAACCTCAGTATATGATTTTTCCCTATTAAGTCGAGAATTTTCACCTTTTCACTTAAAGAAAGCACTTCAGGGCTTTTCCTTAACACACATAGCATCACTAGTCTTGGACTTTGGGAACTTTATTAAGTAAAATGAGGATCACTTGAACACAAGCACTATGATACCATCGCAGTGGAGCCGGAAAGTGAGGAAGCTACTAAGTAACTAACGGGCAGGTAGCGTATAAAGTATGGATACGCTGGACAAGGGGCTGATTCACATCCCAATGGGACACTATGAGATTTCAGATGCTACTCAGCAAAGCATGCAATTTAAAACTTAGGAATTGTTTATTACTATAATTTTCCATTTAATATTCTCAGTCTGCGGTTGACCACAGGTAACTGAAAACTCAGAAAGTAAAACCTTGGAGAAGGGGGGAGACTACTGTATAATACTGTTAACTAAACTACACATCATTCACATTTCCCCAGTTTATTTCACCACAAATATGCCCATGCCTTTTTTTTTTTTAAGAGAGTGAGGGACAGTGAGAGAAAGAGAGAATCAATTTTTATTTAGTTTTTCATGTGGCTTTTGCTGCTCTGATATCTCATTGTGTGCACGGTGCTGGGGTTTGAACCTGCATCCTCCGCACGTCAGTTAACGCAGGAACCGCTCGCTGGCTGAGCCGCTGCTCCAGCCCACACCTATTTCTTTTTTCTATTGTTGTTCCAGGTGCCAATCAATCAGGGGTTCTTCCTATATTTATTTATTCATATTAATGAGTCAGCTTTGTCTCTTTCCATCCGGGAGAGTGCATCAGTCTTAATTCACTTTGCATGATCATGATAATTTGAAGAGTACTACTGCCCAGTTACTTTATAGAATGCCTCTCAATTTGGATTTGTTGAATGTTTTCCTTGTGGCTAGACTGGATTTATGGATATGGGGAAGAATAGTCCACAAATGAAGCTTCACTCTCTCTGTACTATACCAAAGAAATAAGACCTCAACATAACAATGGACATTAACCTCGGTCACTTGAGTAAGGTAGCGTTTGCCAGCTTCCCCAATTAATGTTCCTATTCATCCTTTTCCTCCTGTCCTTGATTTAACTGGCTGTCATCCTGCTTCCCTGACTGCTGCCCCCAGGCCCTGGACTGCAGGCACAGAAACACCCCTGCCTTGGAACCCTGTCCTGGGAAGCTGTCCCCTTGTGCAGAGGGCAAGATATTCCACAGGCTATCTCAGGAGCATTAAGGGTTAAAGCGGCTTCTGTTAGGAATCCCGGGACCCTCCTCCAGAGCCTCTTACCACACAGAGGAAGGAATAAGGCTGCATTAGTGATGTTGAAATAAAATCATCTGGAAGTATTTTCATCTGAAGCCGGTTTCAGAAACAGAGGCAAAACACACTAACAAAAGTAATCTGGGGCATATGGCATTCCTTTCAGCCATACACATTTCTAATATAAATCCTCTAATCATTTATATCTTGGTTTTCAGGTTTATTGTCTAGTCAAGTCGCTTTTATTTCTTTCCAAATAATAAACTCCCTGCCTGAAAGGCATGAACTATCCTTGTCTCAAAGAGGCAAAGTGCAGCCCAGCAGTGCTAGGAAGATCATACTTGCTTTAAGTGCTACCTAAACACAATTTGTTTTGTTTCTTCTTCTTTGATTTAGTGAGACTGCAAATATACCCTGGAGGGGGGAAGGGGTTCCTTTGCTGCTCCTCCTACCACTAGGTGGCGCTACACATCACATTCAAAATAGGCTCTCAATCTGTGAGCAAGATTTTGTTTAGGATCTTTCACATTCCTAATGGCACGTAGTTACTGCACCCTTAACAATCATTTCCCTTTCCTTTTTCACATTTACTTTCATCAGACAACTTTTGAGATGGGGCAAACCTGAACTCTGGAATACTGTACTCAAGTGACCTGAGGATAATTGTAAACTTTCAGGTACTTGAATAGTCTTAAGAAATGCATAAATTCAGGGCTGGAGCAGTGGCTCAGTGGTTATGGCGCTTGCCTGGCATGCACAAGTATGTAGGTTCAAATCCCAGCACCCGCATAACAACGGTCAGAGCAACGAAAACCATGTGAAAAATTCAATAAAAACTGATTCTCTCTCTCACTGTCCTTCTCTCTTGAAAAAGAAAAGAAACGCATAAATTCAAGGGTTGCATCATTGGAGGCAAGAATTAGGAGAAATTCTTCAATTCAATGAACTCAGCATTGTATCAATTTCTAAATTTTGGCTTCATATACGTTTGTTAACATATACACTGAAGAGATTTTAAAGGTATTAAACTGCTGACAAATATTTTTAAGACATAATGTCAGACTAGAGAGTTAAAATATTACTTTGTGCAATTTCCTCTGATTACATATGAAAGTCACATATTTAATAAGAAACTTAATTTTCACAATTGTAACTCATAGTGTAAGCAGAAACAATTTTCCTAAAAGGTGGTGTTCTAACATCATTGGGAAACATAGACCAAGGCATGATGTTTTTCATCAATTTATT
>PVKS010031779.1:0-23164 GCA_004027875.1 Aplodontia rufa
AATTTTATTTAGTTTTTCATGTGGCTTTCGTTGCTCCAACACTTTGTTGTGTGCATGGTGCTGGGGTTTGAACCCATGTCCTCGCGCATGCCAAGCAAGCACTGTAACCTCTGAGCCACTGCTCCAGCCCCCCTCCCTCTTTTCTTCACACCACTTATTGTCCCTCCCATTTGTTTTCTTTGTCTGCTAACTCAATGCTGCCCATCCCCCATGCGTCTTCTTGGTTAAAACGTAAGTTGCATGAGAATAAGAATCTTCTCTCTCATGTGCAGTTGTATTTCTAGTACCTTGAAGAAGAGGTTCTTGATCACACACACACACACACACACACTGGCGCTGTGTGTTCATCAAGACAGTTGAATGAATGATTCACAGGAGGGGGCCACAGCACTCCTGCCCTGGTCTACAGCAGGGGCCTCCCTCCTACAGACTGCAGAGCTCATGCAAGCCCACCCCGTCCATCCTCTCTCCATGGCAGGAATTTCCATGTCTGGAACGAGAGCTGGTTTGCCCGGCAGGACCTGGGCCCCTCATACAATGGCTGGCAGGTTCTGGATGCCACCCCCCAGGAGGAGAGCGAAGGTAGGGCTCAGTGGAGTGGATCCCAGACCCCTGATTTTCCTCCCCTTTGCTGCTCACACCCACCCCTCCTGCCCAGGCGTGTTTCAGTGTGGCCCAGCCTCAGTCACCGCCATCCGTGAGGGCGACGTGCACCTGGCCCACGATGGCCCCTTCGTGTTTGCGGAGGTCAACGCGGACTACATCACCTGGATGTGGAATGAGGACGAGAGTCGGGAGCGTGTGTACTCAGACACCAAGAAGATCGGAAGATGTATCAGCACGAAGGCGGTGGGCAGCGACTCCCGTGTGGATATCACAGGCCTCTACAAGTATCCAGAAGGTAAGGACCACGTGCTGGCTTTTATTAGACTCCCCAGGATGGACTTTGAGCTATAGAGGGCTGGCTACCAGTAGCCTAGGGCCTGATCCTCTCCTAAGTGTCTTGATGGTGATCACAGCTTCCTTTTGGCATTATCCTAGGGTTCTGAGCCAAATGCCTCTATTTGGGATAAATTAATAGCTTCCTGATTGCTAAGTACCCTCTGTGTTAGAATATTTTCCACGTATAATAGCAGCTACATTTCCTTGACCACTCAGCATAGGCCAGCACTGCATTAAGTACATTCACATATGATAACAATAGTCACTAGTAATAATGATGATAATAATATCAGGTATTTTATATCTAGGAAACATGGCACTAGGCATAGTTCAGAAAAGCAGTGATAGTGGCTCTTGTTTGTCTTCTGCCAGGGCCTCTGCCATGGTCATTCATCTATGGCCACTGACTGGTGTGTGAAAAAGCCTCTACTGATTACGGTACAAAAAGACAATAGTTGCATTTTTTTTCTCAGAGTTTCCTTCAACTATATACTTTGACAGTCTCCCTTTCCCATGGAGGACAGCGTGATCCAATCCATCTAAGTCCAGCCACATCTGCGCGTTCAGGCTAGGTTACTAGCCTTGCGAGGTGGCGCACACCTGTAATCCCAGAGGCTCTGGAGGCTGAATCAGGATATCAAGTTCAAAGCCAGCCTCAGCAACTTAGTAAGGCCCTAAGCAACTTAATAAGACCCTGTTTCAAAAAATAAAAAGGGATGGGGATGTGGCTCAGTGGGTTAAGCACCCCCGGGGTTCAATCCCCAGCACACACATATACACACACAAAAAAAGTTCCTAAGTAATTAAGACTTCAGGTTCAAATACAAATCAGAGCTTATCTCCTCTTCCCCGGGCACACACTAGAGCAGGTATCCTGGAAGGCTGCTGTGCAGGAGGGGGACAGGGTCTGCCTGGACTTCACTGGGGGTGAGAACAGAGGTCTTAGCTGGCTGGCTCCATTTAGCATCTCCCTTCAGGTCTCTTTTTCCCTGCCCAGGTAACATGTAGCTCAGAAAGTAAGACAGGCAGACAGACCTCCCACAGGGAACATAACCCAACTTCTTTTCTGGGTAGCAACTGCCAATCTTTACCAGCCAGCCCCCCTTCTCATTGCAGACACTGTCAACCCTTAATGTGGATTCTTTTAAACACCACCATATCCTTGGCGCCGTGCACACGCGTACACACACACACCACCGTTTTCTGAGTTCCCATCTCTAGGAACTCGCTTGACTCTTGTCAGAGTGGGGCCTTTCCTTCACTGGCACCTCTCTCTTGAGTCCTGCAGGCTGATGGCTGGTCCCACCTGCTGGACCTTCTGGAACATAGAACACGAGGTCTTTTGTCCTAAGCTTTAGCCATGGCTCTAGGAGATATCAACATCTTGCAGGATGGACAATGAGATTCTCACCCAGTTGTCAGAAAAGTTGGAAATCTGCATTTTTATGTGAAATTTCCTGCTCTGAAGTTGTTGGCAACAGATTATAAATTTATTTAAGTAGCGAACCACACGCGGGCATATGGCCGAGGTCTGCGTTTGGGTCTGGGCTGCCAGTTTGAGACCTCTGAAAGCCCTGGGACTCTGCGGTGACAAGCGGTGCTCTGGCCAGGAGAAGCGGGGCCAGGGCTGGCGGAGGCACCTCCGCTGACGCTGCGCCGTGCCCGCAGGGTCCCGGAAGGAGCGGCAGGTGTACTGCAAGGCGGTGAAGAAGCTGTTCAGCGTGGAAGCCTGGGGGCGGAGGACGTGGATCCGCAGGGCGGGTGGGCGCGGGCTCTGGCGTGACGACCTCCTGGAGCCCGCCACCAAGCCCAGCATCACAGGCAAGTTCAAGATGCTGGAGCCGCCGGTGCTGGGCCACGACCTGAAGCTGGCTCTGTGCTTGACCAACCTCACCTCTCGGACCCAGCGAGTCCAGGTCAATCTGAGCGGCGCCACCATCCTCTACACCCGCAAGCCGGTGGCAGAGATCCTGCACGAATCCCACGCGGTGAGGCTGGGGCCTCAAGAAGGTGAGAAGGCCATGGCTTGGTGCCACCTGGCCCAGCCAGCCCTTTTCCAGGGACTGAGGGTAGTGTGGGTTTCCCTGGATCTAAACTCATTCCCAAGCCGGAAGGGGACATTCCTGAGCTTTCTGCTCAGTGCCTTTCCTCTTGTCCCCACTTCAGAGATGAGAAAACTCAGGCTCAGAGGGACGGATGATACAAAGTGGCCTGGTGGCAAAGCGGTATAAGGTCTCTAACTCATCCCAATTAAAGTGAATCTTTACAGACTGAATACACACATTCTGGATCGTGTCGAAATGTATGGGACACGCCTTGTGACACTTTTCTGAAGTCAAAAAAAAAAAAAAAATTCTGGAGTCCATCTGGCTCTGTGTGAGAGGAGGGACCTGGAAGAGATGTTCATTGGCTACTTCTGTGTGCCAAGGCATCCTGGGAATTCTGATGCCAGGACAGAGACCCTCAACCACCTGTGTGGGCACTAGCAGTAGTTCCATCCCTCCATCCCTCTCAGGTGGAAACACACACCCGGTGCAAAGTCATACGCCCATGCCTGTGGAAGGACCCAACCCCAGGAGCTGAGCCTTAGTTTAGAGACACACTCCTGACCAAGAGCAGGGAAGGGACAAAGTCAGGGTTCCATGTCACCAATGCTAGACCCCCAACACACACTGTGTCAGCCCATTCAGTCCCTTGACTCCAGGCTGTGCAGTTGGAAGCACAGCCCAGGGCAACGAAGCTGTATGCCTCTGATGGTGCATTTGCCTAAAATTCACCCTTGATAGTCACCACAAAGGAGAATAGCTTCAGTCCTTCCAAAGGTCTTTATTGATTTTTAAAAAAATATATCAAGGACTTTTTTTCATGATTCATGGACGGGAACTCTTCATATTTGATTTACTAAATGCATCCGATTCGATTGTTCTTAACTCCTTCTACTCTCCCCTTCCTCTCCCTCTCCTTTGCTGTTCTTCTTCCTCTTACCTTCTCTCTTTCTCCCTATGTGTCCCTTCCTCCCTCTCTCTCTCTCTCTCTCTTGCTCTCTCCCTCCCTCCCTCTCTCTCTCTCTTTCTCTTCACAAATCGTCTGAACTCTAAAGATTCAATTAAACTTTCTTTAATTGAAGCTGTTCCTCTGGACCAGCTTCTGATAAGCAAACCTTTGGATTTTGACAGGGCATGAAAACATGAAGGAGGTGTGACTCGTTTTTTTAGCTCTTTTAGTCATCTTTTTGTCACACAAGCTAAATCACAAAATAACACTTCATAATGAAATATTAATTAACATAAACTTTCCCCTGGCTTTTAGCAATTTTTTTTCATGTTGAAAGTAATACATATTCATTAAAGATTTCAATTTCAAGAGTAAAAGAGAAAAATCGCCTGTGATCTCACCACCCACATACAAACTGTTAACAGGTTTTCCTTCCAAATTTTTAATGCCTGTTTGCTTTTTGAAAAACATAGTTCTAATTAAATTTTGCAAATACTCATTAGTGCCCTGATTTTCATATTATATTGCAGTTTAAATGTTTTTATAAACTCTTCATAAACATTATTTTACTAGATTGTAATATTTAAATAAATATATGATGATTTCTTTTTCCTCTTCTTTGGGATAATTATCAGCTTATTGCTGTTAAAAATAGCACTAAGTAAACATTGTGATGCAAAAAAATTTTCATTTTTTTCTGGATTTTGAGCTATTAGAATAGAATCACAAAAGTAAAATTCTTAAGCCAAGTGGTATGACTATTAAGTCATATAATTAAAATATATAACTCATTTTCTAATTAATAGACTTCCATTTAACAGTTTTGTGTTTACAGAAAAATCAAGCAGAAAGTACAGAGAGTTCCCACCTACACCCTCACCACCACCGCTCTTTTCCTATTAACGTCTTACATTGGTGTGACCAGTATTGACACAGTATTTTTAACTAAAGTCCATGGATTACATTAGGGTTCACTCTTTTTTTTCAGTACAAGGGTTTGAACCCAGTAGTGCTTAATCACTGAGCCACATCCTCCAGTCCTTTTTATATTTTACTGAGATAGGGTCTCACTTAGTTGCTGAGGCTGGCCTTGAACTTGTGATCCTCCTGCTTCAGCCTCCTGAGCTGCTGGAATTACAGGCGTGTGCCACTGCGCCCAGCAGGGTTCACTCTTTTTTTTCTTTTTTAAGAAAGAGGGGACAGTGAGAGAGGAAAGAAGACAGAGAAAGAGAGATGCAATTTTTATTTCGTTTTTCATATGACTTTCATTCTTTGGACACTTCGTCGTGTACGTGGTGCTGGGGTTTGAACTAGCGTACTCGCGCATGCCAGGCAAGCGTGGTAACCACTGAGCCACTGCTCCAGCCCCCCAGGGTTCATTCTTAATGATATATATATATATGTTCTATGGGTTTTGACAAATGTATGAGAGCATGTATCTACTATTAGTGTCACTACACTAAAAATTCACTATTTATCCCTCCCTACCTATCCGCTGCATGCCATCACTGATGTTTTAAGTATCTCCATATTTTTGCTTATCCAGAGTTTCATATAGTAGGAATCATAGCTTCTATAGCCTTTTCAGAAAGCCTTCTTATCTCTGGCAATATGTTTTTGTATGTATTTTATTTGGTTTTGTTTCTTGATATCTCATTTCCTTTATTCGCTGAACAGTATTCCATTATACAGATGAACCATTTTTTTCCTTTCACCTACTGAAGGACATCTTGGTTGCCTCCAATTTGGGGCAATCATGATTAAATTTGCTGCAAATATCTGCATTAGTCTGTCATGCATTACTACAATGAAATGCCTGAGGCACGCTAAATTTATAAAGCAAAGAGATTTAAGATTTAGGATGTAGCTCAGTGGTAGACCACTTGCCTAGCATGTACAGGTTATGGTTCTGCATAAAAAAAAAGCACTGCAAAAAGAAAAAAGAAAAAGAAAGAAAGAAAAGAAAAGAAAGAGAGATTTATCTAGCTCACAGTTCTGCAGACTGAAAACCCAGATAACACAATGCAAACTCTGGTAAGAGCCCCATGACAAATGGCAGAGCCATCCAGGAGGAAAAAGATTGCACCCCAAAACAGGAAGCAAGAGACCAGGGTCCCACAATCCCTTTCAGGACACACTCCCAATGATCTAAGAACCTCCCACTAGACCCTGCCTCTTAAGGGTCCCACCACCTCCACATACTGCCACCTGAGGATCAAGCCTTCAATACATGAACCTTTGCAAGCGACACACTTAAGCCATATCCAAATCACAGAAATATCCAGGTTCAGGTTGAAGTGTGGACGTAAGTTTTGCATTTGTTTGAATTAATTCCAAGCAGCTCAATTGCTGGATCAGCTGGTAAGCGTGTGTTTAGTTCTGTTAGAAACTGCCAAACTGTTTGCCATAGTGACTGTATAATTTTGCATTCCCACCAGCAATGAATAAGTTTCCCAGCGTGTGATGTGGTGTGTTTGGGATTATTGCCTTCTAACGCATGTGAAATAGGTATCTCTTGTTTGTTTGTTTGTTTGTTTGTTTGTTTAAAGAGAGAAACAACTTTAGTTTTTCATATGGCTTTAGTTGCTCCAACTCTCAGTTGTGTACGTGGTGCTGGGGTTTGAACCTGGGTCCTCACGCTTGCCAGGCAAGCGCCGAAACCGCTGAGCCACCGCTCCAGCCCCGTATCTCTTGTTT
Source organism: Aplodontia rufa (assembly GCA_004027875.1). NCBI lineage: Eukaryota > Metazoa > Chordata > Mammalia > Rodentia > Aplodontiidae > Aplodontia > Aplodontia rufa. Next base: position 6,634 of record PVKS010031779.1, read on the forward strand.
TAATTTGTAGTTCCCTAATGACTTATGATGTTGCATATCTTTTCATATGTTTATTTGGCATCCATACATCCAGATCTTTGCTCATTTCTTATTGGGGTTGTTTGTTTTCTTATTACTGGGTTTTGGGGAACAGTCTTTTTTCAGGCACGTGTGTGTGTGTGTGTGTGTGTGTGTGTGTCTGTGTGTCTGTGTTGCTGGGGATCAAACCCAGGGCTTCATGCATATGAGGCAAGTGCTCTACCACTGAGCCACATCCTTGGCCCCGTCAGCCATGTCTTTTGCAAATATTTTCTCCAAGTCCGTGGTTTGTCTTCCTATGTTCTTGACAGTATATTTTGCAAGGCAGAGTTTTTTATTTTAATAAAATCTTATCAATTTTTTCTTTCATGGATTACGCCTTTGATGTTGTATGTAAAAAGTCACCACCAAACCCAAAGTCATCAGCTTTTTACCTGTTTTCTTCAGTTTTATAATTTTGCATTTTACATTTCAATCTATGACCCATTTTGAGAAAATTTTGGGAAAAATATAAAGTCTGTGTCTAGATTCTTTTTTCCTTTATCTCTCTCTCCTCTACTCTCTTCTGTCCTTGCCCCCACTCTTTCTGCATGTGGATGTCCAGTTGTTCCAATACTATTTGGAAAAAACTTTACTTTCTCCATTATATTTCCTTTGTTCTTTGTCAAAGATCAGCCTATTATATTTGTGCAGGTCTGTTTCTGAACTCAGCTTTGTTCCATTGATCTAATGTCAATTTCACACTGCCTTGATTACTGAAGCTTTATAATAACTCTTTGTTGTTGTTGTTTTATTTTGTTTTGTTTTTGGTACTAGGGATTGAATCCAGTGGCGCTTAACCACTGAGCAACATCCTCATCCCGTTTCATTTTTTATGTACGGACAGGGCCTCTCCAAGTTGCCGAGGCTGGCTTTGGACTGGCAATCCTCCTTCCTAAGCCTCCTGAATTGCTGGGATTACAGGCATGTGCCACTGCATCTGGCTCTTCAAGTGGGATAGTGCCAGTTCTCCAAGTTCGTTGCTTCCATTTAGTACCATATTAAGTCTTATGAGTCTTTTACCAAGCCATGTAATCTTTATAATTAGTTTAGCAGGAGCCAGGTGAGGTGATGCATACTTATAATCCCAGCTACTCAGGAGGCTGAGAGGGAGGATCCCTTGATCCCAGCTTGGGCAACATAGCAAAATTAAGTTATCAAAAAAAAATAGTAATTAGTTTATCATTGTCCACAACTTGACTTCTTTTGATGGAGATTGCATTTAATCTACAGATCAAATTAAAAAGAACTGGCATCATGATAATATTGAACTTTCCTGTGCAGGAACATAGACTGTTTCTCCATTTATTTAGCTTTTTTATGGGTTTCACCAGAGTTTTTTATTTTCTTTACGTAGATCTTAAACATATTTATTAGATTATACCTAAGTATCTAATTTTGAGGAGTGCTAACATAAATGATATTGTGCTTTTAATTTCAAATTCCAATTTGCTCATTTCTGGTATATAGGAAAATGATTGACTTGTGCATATTAATCTTATACCTTATAACCTGGCTGTAATCAATAGTTTTTGTTTGTTGTTGTTAAGATTTTTCTACATAGATGATCATGTCATCTGTAAACAAAGATTATTCTTACTTTTTTCCCAATTTCTATACCTTTTATTTCCTTTTCTTATCTTATTGCAACATCTAGGACTTCTACTATGATTTTGAAAAGGAGTAGCAAGAGGAAATATCCTTGCCTTGTTCCTGATCTTGGAGGGAAAGCTTCTAGTTTCTTACCATTGAATTTTCTCAAATTCTTTTTCTGCATAGATTACATTAATTGATTTTCAAACATTTACATCTGTGTTCATAAAGATATTGGTCTGTTGTCTTTTCTTGTAGTGTCTTAGCTGGATTTTGGTATTAGGGTTATGCTGGCCTCACAGGATAAGTTAGGAAGTATTCATCTGCTTCCATCTTCTGAAAGAGATTGAATTAGTATAATTTATTCCTTGAATACTTAATAGAATTCACCATTAAAACCATTAGGATTTGGTGCTTTCTGTTTTAGAAAGATATTAATTACTGATTCAATTTTTTGTGTGATACCAGTGATTGAACCCAGTGCTTCAGTTCTGAACCACATCCCCAGCCCTTTTTATTTTTTATTTTGAGACAGGTTCTCATTACGTTACTGAGGGTCTCACTGAGGCTGGCCTTGAACTTGCAATCCTCCCAAGTTACTGGAATTACAGGCATGTGCTATCACACTCAGCTTTGATTCAATTTCTTTAATAGATACAGATCTGTTCTAATTGTCTATTTCTCTATGTGTGAGTTTTGACAGATAATTGGAATTTTCAAGGAAATTTTCTATTTTTGGTTATCAAATTAGAGGGCATACAGTTGTCCACAAAATTCCTTAACTATGTTTTTTAGTGTCCATGGGCTCTGTGGCAGTGTCCCTTGTGATATTAGTAACTTGAGCTTTTTTTTTCTTCCTTAGCCTAGCTATAAGACTCATAGCTTTTATTGCTCTTGTCTTTTTCTTTTTTTTGGGGGGGGCAGAAGCAGAAGTTGACTCCTATTTTATTTTTTTTATTTTTACTCTTTTTTTATCAAGAAATTGAGTTATTGTACAATCATAAATGCATATAAAGTAACAATATGATATGCATATATTCTTTTTTAATGAAATAATACAACATATATAGATTCTGAAAATTAGATTTACCCCCAAGAGCCCCCCCCCAATTACCCACCTTTATCCCTCCCCTCCCCTTCCCAAAACATCTTTAAAAATGTATTAGGTTGTATGTCACTACACCTTATCCGGATTTAAAACATGATACCAGCCCTCCTTTCTCAATGGCCAGGGTCTAGCTCCAGCTTTATTGCTCTTTTCAAAGAATCAGCTGTAGGTTTTGTTGGTTTTCTCTATTGATTTCCTGCTTTCAATGTCATTGATTTCTGCTCTAATTTTTCTTATTCCTTTTCTTCTGCTTATGTTGGATTTAGTTTTCCTAGTTTCCTAATGAAAACTGAGGTTATTGATTTTAAGTCTTCCTTTTTTTCTACTATATCCTTTGAATGATAAAAATTTCCTTCTAAAATATGGGATTGGGGGGAACCAAAGCGGGGGAGACCATGGAATGGCATCAGCCTGGGCTTGCTCTGACATTATGCATGTATTCACGATTGTATGGCAACAATTCGCTCCTAAAGACTATCTTGAACAAACAAACAAAAAAAGGTCCTTCTAAGTTTTGGTTTCACCACATTCCACAAACTTTGCAGTTTTACTTTTATTTTCATTCAGTTCAAAAAAATAAAAATTTTAAAGAGAGAGGAAAAGAGAGAAAGACAGAATCAATTTTATTTATTTTTCCATCTGGCGTTTGTTTCTCTGACACTTAGTTGTGTATGTGGTGCTGGGGTTTGAACCCAGATCCTTGCACATGCCAGGCAAGCACTCCAACCATTGAGAAATCACTCCAGCTCCAGCTTAAAATACTTTTAAATTTATCTTAAAAATTCTTCTTTGGTTCATGTTCTTTTAGAAACATGTTGTTTAATCTCAAACTACATTGTATTCTCAGCTATCTTTCTGTTATTGATTTTTACTTTGATTCCACTGTGGTCTGAGAGCATGCATAATATGATTTCTATTCTTTTTGTGCAGGGATTATTATCCACATTTATTAGTTTATTCAGTAAACATTCATTGAATGTTCATTACATTTCAAGGTAACAGAAATATAGAGAAAATGAAGAATGTGTGTCTCACCCAGGAGATTATGGAGAAACAGAAAGACAACAGACACTCTCAGGGTGATGTGCTTAGTGCTGCCTTGTGGTAGGGACCCTGGGGGACGGAACACCATCCTGCAGAAAGGGGTGACTGGAAGGGAAGTTACCAAAGAAGGCTGCTGTAGGGGAAGGGAGCCTGGGGGCAAATCCTGGAGTGGGGAGGAGGTCTGTATTGTAAATGGCAAAGTAGTTTCAGGAGCATTTCAAAAGGAGAAGGCAGAAGCTGCCTGTCTCTGAAGTCCCAGTCTTGGAAGCTGCACAGTACCACTTCCATGGTCATCTGTTGGTTCAAACAGTCCACTAAATCAGTCCAGATTCAATAGGAAGGGGTGTACACTTGTCTTCTGATGGGAGAGGGGTGAGACAAAAGTACATTGGGAAGGGGAGACACATCTGGAATCACAAGCCACTGCAGGTCACCCAGAGTAGGGAAAGGACCCCCCAAATGGGGAGGACTCAGTATTCCCGCAACCATAGAGGAAGCCTAACACCATGCTCGCCAAGGAATTAACCTATTCATCACTACACCATTAGTACACCCATTTACAGATAAGGAACGGCAGTCAGGGAGAAGCTACATAAATGTTTTAGGTCCCCAGAAGTGGGGTCAAGATTCCTATGCTCCCAGTCTGGCTCTAGACTTAGAATCTCCACCACAGTTGGTACTATCTCGGTCCCTGAACTTCCTCACATACTCCCCCTTAGCTCTTAATTGGCATAGGCAAGATAACACTCACAAACTTCAAAGCCATCTTCTCTTGATGATTGGATTAGGTGGTGATGGCTTTATGTCTGTGAGACTTTATGTCTGTGGACTGCTTTATCTTCATCATTTAAAAGCATGTTGATGCTGGACTCCTCGGCCCTCCTGCTTGTCAGAGCACAGGTATCTGCATTTGGAACTATCTTCCAGCCTTGATGGAGTAGCTTCTGACAACACACGGGGCTGATTCTTACTCTTTTAAAGTTGCTAATGTGTTATTTATGATATAGATGCAATATATCTTTTTGGGGGGATGGTAACCAGGGATTGAACCCAGAGGTGCTTAAGCATGGAGCCACATCCCCAGCCCTTTTTATTTTTTATTTTGATACAAGTCTTGCTAAGTCGCTGAGGTTGTTTTTGAACTTGCAATCTTCCTGCCTCAGCTTCCCAACCCACTGGAATTACAGGCACGCACCACCATACCTGGCCAGAATGCGATATGTCTTGGTGAATATTACACGTAATCTTGAGAAGAATGTGTGGTCTACTGTTGTTGGATGAAGCATTCAATAGATGTCAATTTTATTGAGTTGAATGATGGTGCTGTTGAGAAATCACCATTCTAGGAAAAGGGTCTCAGCTTTCCTTAGGTTGTTAATTGAGTCTATGACTTAAAAGACTTCTAGAAGCTGTGGTCTGAACGTTGTAATAGATAATCTTTCTCTTCCTTTCTCCCTGAGTCTGAACTGGTCCCCAAAGCTCTCCCCATGCATATCATTGGTGACATATGGTGGTTCTTTATGCTGGAACCTGGGAATTTGCATTTCTAACATCCCAGATGAAGCTGATGTGTCTGGTTCCAGGGCCATACTTAAGGAACCATGGTTTACCACCATGCAAGAAATAAATGGTAAAATATATACAAAGTATTTGGCATAATTCCTACCATCCAAAGAACACATAATTTTGGTCATGTTTGTCAGTATTTTTATGTTTTTATGAGTTGAGGATGATAGTAATCATATATGCTCATGTAACTGTTGTGAGGATTAAATTAGTTAATCCATGAAAGTGCTTCAGAGTACCCAACACACTATAATCCATTAGTGAAAGTTAGCTTTTATAATTATGAATACTTGCTATTATTGCTGTAAAGGCTTTTCTGTTAATAACTTACTGGACTGAGGGAGTCCAGAACACAAGGTAGTTCTTTAACACATGGATCAACCTACTGACACTCAGGAGCATCTACCATATATAGAGCCCCAGGTGAACAGAGAGTATGCCAATTTCAAGTCCTTCTAAGCCGTCTTTCCACAAGTTCAAAATTCAGATGCCTTTGGGGTCAGGAAGGAAAGAGAGGTAAAAGAAGCGGAGGAAGAACAATAGAGGATGGAGAGCTTGGAACAATCCAAAAAGGACTCACTGCACTTAGAAGAAAAGATATATAGTGGTCCAAAGCACACAAATAGAAGAGTCAGACATGGTTTGTGGCAATTTATACTCATGCACAAGCAGAGTGTCAATGCCTGGTGAGAGAGAGACCAGGACCATGGGAGCTCAGAAAACACACGAGTACTGGGAAGGAGTTCAGCGAATCCTGCCCACAGATGGTGGGGCAGATGGACAACTGGCTGCACAGGTGGACTGGCCCTTCGTGGAGAAGGAGTTTTGAGAAGGTACGAGGACCTCATTGGATTGAAAGCTTGAGGCAATTCTTTGGTTTCCTTCCTTGGGTTTCCCTCTTCTCTGTGCCTGGAACATAGTAGGTGGTCAATAAACAGTGAGTGTATTCCTCATGGAATGGTCGATGGACTGAGAGATCACCATTTTGAGTAATTAGGGCAAGTTCAGATACATCTTTCGATGCTCTTAGACAGTCCCATGTCACACAGTAGCTTCCCGGCCCAAATTTGAATCCCGTGTCATCTTGGCTTCTTAATATACTTGCTGTATGATTTGGACCAAAAAAAAAAAATGACCCTCTCTGAGCCTTGGGCTTCTTCATCTACAAACTGAAGAGAACAATGGTCTTTCTCAGGATGATTGCCAGGACCAGTGACAGTGTAGTTATGAGTTGGGCAACTCCTTCCCCTTCTGGGTACCATTGAAGGAAAGCATCCAGCCCCCAGCTCCCACCTCTGCTTTCCCTTCCAGAAAAGAAGATTCCAATTGCAATATCTTATTCTCAGTATAAAAAAGACCTGACAGAAGACAAGAAGATACTGTTGGCTGCCATGTGCCTTGTCTCCAAAGGAGAGAAGCTCCTGGTGGAGAAGGACATCACTCTGGAGGACTTCATCACCATCAAGGTGACTCCTGGAACATCCACCACCCTGTTCCCAGTGGGCCCGTTTCGAATCTGGGGATGGGCATCAAACACTAGGGAGCCTTAGCACAGGGGAATGAGTGTCATGATGGCACCCAGTAATGAGGTCTGTGAGGCGGGGATGGCCGTGAATAATGCCCCACATTCTGACCCAGGCAGGACCATGGGGAAGAGAAGGGATGGCTCATGGTGTTGCCTTCCAGGTGCTGGGCCCAGCCATGGTGGGGATGGCCGTGTTGGTGGAAGTGACGGTGGTCAACCCCCTCTTGGAGAAAGTGGAGGACTGTGTGCTGATGGTGGAGGGCAGCGGCCTCCTCCGAGGACAGCACAGCATCGAGTGAGTGCCACCCTGGAGGGCTGCTAAGGAGAGGGGCTGCCTTCCTCATGGGCTGGGCCAGATGGGAACAGGAGAGATTATGGACCCCCAAGAACAAGCCCACCGCCTGGACACACCAGCCTTCACCAATTACTCGCTAATTTACTCAACCACACAACTCGCCCGCTCACTCACTCTTCCTTCATTCATATTCTCACTCTTTAATCCAGGTACCCATTCGTTCACTCGCTCTCACATTCATTTGCTCTCTCATTCATTCACATTTTCGCTCCCTCATTCAATTATTCATTCACTACTCAACTCAGCTTTGATTACTCAGTTTTGATTGGTTCATTCATCCACCCACTCATTCACTCCTGCATTCATTTGTTCTCGCACACACGTTCTGCTTATTCATGAACTCATTTATTTATTTACTGCCAATCATTCACTCTGTACTCACAGTTTCTGGATCATACTTATCTGTGCTCTAAGCCCCATGTAAATTGTCAGGGACACTAAGATGAACGGATGGGGTTCTGCCTGGAGAAGGGCTCTCGGGCACAGATGGCCCTGCCCATGAGAAAAGTGATTTGTGCACACAGAGGGGTGGATCCCCAAGGTCCAGGGCACGGAGGCAGCCCTTGAGTGAGGGTGTGTTGGGGCCAGGGCCTTGCCAGCGGAGCTGATATCTGAACTAGGCCTTCAGTGATGACATGAGGAACTTTTCTGGTGTCAGGAGGTTAGCAGGGCTTCCAGGCAGAGGTGAATGTGGCTGGTGTAGTTAAGGGAGGTCTCCTGAAGAAGGGAAACTTGATCTTATGCTTGGGATGAGAGGAGCATCCTAGGTGGGAGGGACGCAGGAGACAAAGCCCAGGGGAGGGTGAGATGGGGTGAGATGTTCACCGCAGGGGAGATTAGCCTGGCTGGGGGGTGGAATGTGCATGGTGGACAGGAAGATTAAGCTGGAAACATGTTGATGAGGCTGAGTGCTAAGCCACAAGGTCAGATGGCTCCTGAAGGCCCTGGGGAGCTGTGGACTGGCAGGCCAGACTCGGAAAGGCTGAAAGGCTGATGGTCTGTCATCCCTCCTTCCCTTTACTGCAGTGTGCCCACCCTGCAGCCCCAGGAGAGGGCCGTGATCCAGTTCAACATCACCCCCTCCAAGAGTGGCCCACGGCAGCTGCAGGTGGACCTCGTCAGTCGCCACTTCCCCGACATCAAAGGCTTTGTGATTGTTGATGTGGCCACAGCCAAGTGATGGACCCTCAGGGACTGAGGACACAGCCCCTGATTCGTTTCTGTCCACCTCTGTGTCTCACCTGTGTAGAGGCCAAGAGGCCTGGGCCAGGCCTGCTTCAGTCTTTGTGAATTTAGGCAAGTCCCTTCCTTCTCAGGATGCAGTTTCTCATCTGTGAAGTGAGGATTTGGACTCAGTAGCCCTTAACCTTTTGGACAAATGGATGAAGTAAGAACCTAGGGATCCTCTGCCCCTTCTCACCTCCCCGTCACTCTGGCCCACTCAGCTCTGGCCTCTGCCCAGCCAGCTCGCCACTCCTTGTTCTTCTCTCAGCTCTTCAAACTCCCTGGCCACATCCAGACCCAAGAGGCCTCCCCCAGGCCTGACAGAGAGCCCAAAAACAACAGAGGCAGAAGCTAAGCCTCCCTCAACTCTCCTTTTGCAGAAAGGAGAAAGCTTGCAGAGGCCACAGTGCAGGCTAGAGGCAGAGCCACCCCTGTGCTGCCATTCACCCCACCTACATTTATCCCAAAGTCACGTTCTCGAAAAGCATTCGATTTTAAGCAGTGGGAAATTTTCCCTCAATGGAGATGTAGGCTCTGGATTCAAGAGACAGAATCCAGAGAGCAACTGAAGAAGAAAAAGGAGGGGGCCATCAAATGGATTGTGTGCCCCTAAAATCTGTAGCCCCAGATCTGATCCGGGTACGATCAGGGAACTCAGAGGATCATCCCAGTTACACCTGATGTTTCTTTCTTTGGAACCAGGACAGCACGGATTTTGCAAAACATTCCCAACAGCTTGCACTATGCAAATCATGCACTTGGAGTCAAAACAGGACACCCACCCCTGGAATAGGACCAGAATAGACACCATTAGGCCCTGAAGATAAATGAACTTGTATATGAAATTCAGCTCTGAAATTTTCTAGATAGTCAAAGAAATTTAAATTGATGATAGAATTTAAACTGAACAACAAAACAGTCTCTCGTCTGCAGTGAGATGCCTTCTGGATACAGATTCGTTAGAAGAGTTGAGGTGGTGGGTCTTTGCATAAAGCGTGTACGGCTGGCACACGGTGGGTGGGTGGTGGGTGGTCCTCCTGGCCCCTCAGGCAGGCGCTTCACCGATGGTTCTACAGAAAGTGAACTTGGAGAACCAGAAGAAAGGGTGTACTTAATGAGCCAGGCCCTTGAGCTGCCTGTTCTGAGACCTCTTTCCAAACCTAGGTAGGGTTTGTTGTTGATGCTGTTTTGCGGAAGTTGGGCTTTTGTTTGTTTGTATGTTTTAGGTTGGTGGGGGTTTGTTTTTATTTTGCTTTGCTTTTTGTACCAGGGATTGAACCCAGAGGCGCTTAACCCTTGAGCCACATTCCTAGCCCTTTTTATTTTTTATTTTGAAACAGGGTCTCCTTAATTTGCTTAGGGCCTCACTGAGATGCTGAGGCTGGCTTGAACTTTTGATCCTCCTCCTTCTGCCTCCCGAGCTTCCTGTGCCACTGGAATTCCCAGGCGTGCACCACCAGGCCCAGCCAAACCTAGGTTTTTGGTGCTGATTCCATATAAGAGGGCCAGCTGGAGATGCTGGGCAGACAGCAGGGATTGAAATCAACAGGCCATGTGCCACTCCCAGGAAAAGAGATCCTTCCTGCAGGAGGCTCTCAGTCAGCCACCAGCCACAAGGGCCTCCCCTGGGGTGGCTCCAGAACCCTCCTGCTTCCAGCAAATGCCAGCTGCCCATCTTCCTCAAGCTCAGCAGCTGCAGGGAGTGGTTCCCAGGAAGCTGATGCTGAGGTGGAGTTTGGGTGCTGGATGTTGATTGAGGAGGGAGCTGGGGATCAACGCCGGAGGAAGGGAGTAGAGGAAGCAGGAGGGGGCAGAGGGAGGAGTCCAACCATGATCTGCTGCGTGACAGCAGGCAGCTCTAGGGCTAGAACTCTGTGAGATGTGTGTTTGTGGGGAGAGAAAGTCGCTGAGGGTGATGAGGCCACTGGCCAAATAGCATAGTTCCAGTCCATCTCTCCTGCCCTTGGCTCCTCTCAGCTCAGCTGAGCTAGCACTTTCACGGGAACAAACTGGCCCCACAGGATATTCCACTCCAGCAGCCAATGAGAGAGCCCTGGCTGCAGGTGAGAGAGGTGGGAAATGGAGAGAAGACAGCTTAGAGGCCCAGGGACAGTGTGCAGGCTGGGATCGCAATTCAGTGGGTAAGACAATACCTTGACAACGTCCTCGACAGGAAAGGCAGAACAGGTAGTTCAAGACTGAGAAAAGCCTTAGAGCTGGCTGTCACAAGGACCCAGAAGGCATGAGTAGCAGGGCTTTATGAGAGGCTCGGGACTCCTGCTTCCTTTAAGTCACCTCGGTGTCTTAAAGACCGTCTGAGGGGCTGGAGTGGTGGCCCAGCAGTTACAGCGCACGCTTGGCATGCATGAGGACGCAGGTTCAAACCCCAGCATGATGTATACAACAAAGTGTTGGAGCAACAATAGCCAAATGAGAAAAACTAAATAAAATTGATTTTTTCTCTCTCTCTCTCATATATATATATATATGTTTTAAAGGACTATCCGACCATTCACAGAGACTCACCACTGAGCTGTCAGGGATCTGGGCTCTGTACACCAGAGGGGACCCCAAGCCTTTAATAGGGATTGTTGAGCTTCTACTGTCAAGGACCAGAAGTAAATATTTCAGGCATTGCAGGCTATAAAGCCCCTGTAGCAACCACTCAACTCTGAATTGAAGCTGCCCTAGATGGTGCACCCATAAATGAGCATGGATGCGTTGCAATAAAACTTTTCTACAAAAACAAGTAGCGGGCGAGCTTGGCTCACAGGTTATAGTTGGCTGATTCTTCTATAGAACAAGAGTTTGACTCCAGGGCTGAGCTCTGACGCCAGGGTGCACCCCGGCCCAGCGTCGCGCTCAAACTCGGAAGATGGTCAAGCCCAAGGAGGCCCAAGACCAGCAATGGAATGAGATTCCAGACTGTGTTGGTGACACCAGACCATGACTCACGCCAAGCTGGGTCCTAACCCTGATGCTAGCACAAGCCCTAAAACCTGGCCTTTCACCAAGTCCTGACTCCTACCAAGTGGAACCCTGATTTATGCTGGCCCTAAACTGAATTCTGACAACACAGAGCCACGATCCAGCTCCAGACAGTCCTGACCCCAGACAGATTCCTAATGCGAACCATAGACTAAGCCCTGACCACACGCTGTGCTCAAGTCCTGACCTCTGTTTGAACCTTGATCCCACACTGAGCCCTGGCCTTTGGATTTCCTATCTGGATCTTGCTGGACCAGGGCTCAGAGCTCACCTTCGCCCCCATGGAGGACATCAGGAAGCAATGTGAGAAGCACGGTGAATTCCCGGTCCTTCCCATTCTGTCACTCCACGAGAATCTGTATTCAGGGCCCAACCCTCAAACTGCATCCCTCCAGGGCTGTCATGGCCTGCCCTATAGGTTCACCCTCCTCTTATGCTTGTGCCCAAAGAAAAAGGAACTCTATAAGCTCCTCCCCTGTAACAAAAGACTGCCACTCCCAGGAAAAGGGACAGGTCTGCCACAAGGGCCTCCCCTGGGGTGGCTCCAGACCCCTCCTGCTTCCAGCAAAAGCCAGCCGCCCATCCTCCTCAAGCTCGGCAGCTGCAGGGAGTGGTTCCCAGGAAGCTGATGCTGAGGTGCAGTTTGGGTGCAGGTTGTTGATTGAGGAGGGAGCTGGGGATCAACGCCCATGGAAGGGAGTGGCGGAAGCAGGAAGGGGCAGAAGGAGGAGTCCAACCGTGATCTGCCCCCTGACAGCCCCCGGGGAGCTCTGGAGCTGCCTGGTCTGTCTTAGTTGTCTGGGTTGGGCTAAGATGGCTGGGCCCTCCTGCGCTGGCGTCTGTCACTTGATTCAGCCAGGAGGAAGCGTGACTTTGGGTGCGACCTCTCTCTACAGCTGGGACTATCCCTGAGTCAACTCCAGGTGAGGGGCCTCTGCTGGCAGCATTCCTGCCAGATGGGGCAACAAGGCCTCCAAGAAGGAGATCTGGGCTGTGTGTTACGTGTCCCCATCCTGCATTCTGTTCAGCCTCGAGGACAGGAAGGTGACATAAATTCCCCATGCTCCTGTTCACTGGGGGTTACCCTCTACTGATGGAGACAGGTGTGCAATCATGACCTTTTAAAATGTGTGCAAACCAAAAGAAGACATAAAAGTAAACAAGCAAATTGTTAATAAAGAAGCTAATTAAATTTGATGATAAGTACCAAAAATGAAATAAATATGATAGCCTTCTCTTCCAAAGTGGTGGGGTTAGGATAGCCCTACTTTAGAAAGAGGAATCAGAGAAAGACTCTTGGAAGGCTAAAATTTTAATACTAAGTGTTATGGTTTAGATATGAGGCATTCCCCAAAAGCGCATGTGTGAGACAGTGCCAGAAGGTTTAGAGGTGAAATGATTGGGTTAATCTAGTGAGTGCATTAATTCCCTGTGATAGGGATTAACTGGGTGGTAACTGTAGGCAGGTGCTGTAGCTGGAGGACGTGGCTCCCTGGGGGTGTGACTTTGGGGCATACATTTTGTTCTTGATGAGTGGAGCTCTCTCTCTCTCTCTGCTGCCAGAACCACGTCCCCAGCTGCTTTTCTTGGCCACTCCCTTCCGCTATGATGTTTTGTCTCATCTCAGGCCCTAAGAAATAGTCAGCCCTCTATGGATTGAGACCTCTTCAACCGCGAGCCCCAAAATTAACCTTTCCTCTTTGTTTACTTTTTCGTGTGGCTTTTGTTGCTCTGACACTTTGTTGTGTACTTGGTGCTGGAATTCAAAACCGCATCCTCTTGCAAGCGCTGTAACCACTGAGCCACCGCTCTAGCCCCTCAAATTGTTCTTGTCAGGACTTTTGGTCACAGCAGCAGGAAAACAGGACTAAAACAATATGAATAAAAATTGATTAAAAATCTAAAGTGGTGTGCGTGGTAGGAATTGTTTCAGGTGGTTTGTATAGATTATTAATCTTCATAGTAACTCTGTGAAATAGCTACTATTATTCTTTCCTCTTTCCAAATAAGGAAACTGGAACCCAGCACATAAGTGGCTGATGCAGTATTTGAAGTTAGGCCATTAGAAAATGCACTTTTAGCCACTGTGTTTACTCTGTGTGAAGAGCCTGCTGGGAGTCTGGGAAACTCCCACAGGTGGAGAAAACAGACATGGACGTTTGGGGCGTGTGTTAGCTTTCTGTTACTATAACCAAATACCTGAGATAACCAACTTATAAAGAAGAAAGACTGATTTTGCCTCCCAGTTTTACAGGTTTCTGTCCAATTGATCAATTGGCCTGCTGCTCTTGGGCCTGTGGTGAGGCAGCACAGGTTGGAGCAAAGCTGCTCACCTCATGGCATCCAGGAAGTGAAAGAGAGAGGAAGAGGAGGGGACAGGGTCCCAATACCCCCTTTAAGAGCACATCCTGTGTGACCAGAAGACTTTTAACTAGGCCCTGCCTCTTAAAGATTCCACTAGCTTCCATAATGTCACAGGTTGGGGACCAAACCTTTAACACATGGGCCTTTGGAGGACAGTTCACCAAACCATAGCAAGGTTCTCCCAGGAGCACTGTAGGAAGTCACTCTCTCATGAAGTCTTGTGGGGAGGGCAGCTCTAGGCTCCTGTCTCCCACAGCACCTTTCTGTTCCCTAGGCTGAAAAGCATTCGACGGTCCCCAGAGTCTGAGCAGAACACCTTGACCCAGAGTCATGCGCTGTCTCCTAGGACTTTGGCTCTTAAGAAATCGGGATAGAAGTGATTGGGCACACCGGTAATCCAGATTGATCTGCACAGGATGTGAAGGACAAGCAAGAGTTTCAAACTTCCTGCCCGAGAACTAGAAAAAAAGCCCAGGCAATGTACCATTCAGGGCATCTGCGAGAACCTCTGTCCAGCAAGTTGCCAGCTACTAAGTGAGAAGAGACTTCAGTGGCCACAGCTTCACAGAAATAGCACAAGAAAGTCACTAACAAACCATGGAAAGCCATAGCAACCAGCACTGGGGACTAAAGGAAACTAGGTTTCTAGAGTTGCCATGTTATGTTACTTAAAATGCCTGGTTCGGGGGGCTGGAGCGGTGGCTCAGTGGTTTCAGCACTGGCTGGCATGCACAAGGACCTGGGTTCAAACCCCAGCACCATATACACAACTAAGTGCCGGAGAAGCACTGGCCAGGTGTAAAAATAAAGTTGATTCTTTCTTTCTCTCTCTCTCACTCTCTCCTCCTCTCTCTCTATTAAAAAAATAGATAAATAAAATGTCTGATTTTAAAAAAGACTGAAACAAAACAGAGAAAAACATTATGAGACATACAATAAGCCAAGAAAATATGGCTCATGTCTGTGAAAAAAAATAGAACTCAATAAAAACTGTCCCTAAGGAAGGCTAGACATTGAGGTTACTAGACAAGAGTTTAAATCAGCTGTTTTAAATATGTTCAAAGAAATAAAAAATAAACATGTGTTAAAAACTAAAAAAGGATGAGAACAATATCTCATGAAATAAAGAATATCACAAAGGGACAGGCATCATAAAAAAGAATTAAAAATAAATCTTGGAGTTGAAACATACATTTAAACAAAATGAAAATTTGCTAGAAGGGTTCAACAGCAGATTTGAGCTGACAGACTCTCTGAGCCTTCATTTCCTTACAAGGGTTTCCATATCATGTAAAGCAAATTAAAATAATGCTTTTCTCCTGATAATGTATCTTACGCCAATTTAATTCTCAGCCCCAGACAGGACTGCGGCTCTTCCACACATACCACCCAGCAATTGCACTCCTGCTTATTCCAGAGAAGTGAAATGTTTGTTCACACAAAAACGTGCACATGAATGTTTGCAGCAGCTTCATTCATAATGGTTGCCAAGTAAAACAACCTAAGCACCCTTCTACTGGTGAGTAATTAAAGAAACTGGTATATTCCTCCTGTGGAATACTATTCAGCCATAAAAAGGAAGG
The DNA here is from genome assembly GCA_004027875.1 of Aplodontia rufa. NCBI lineage: Eukaryota > Metazoa > Chordata > Mammalia > Rodentia > Aplodontiidae > Aplodontia > Aplodontia rufa. Next base: position 22,041 of record PVKS010031779.1, read on the forward strand.
AACTATTGATAAATACAACACTGCAAGATTCTCCACAGAATTATGCTGAGTGGGAAAAACGTTCATCCTAAAATGTCACACACCCTGTGTGAATTGAGCATTTAATTGGTTTGAGGTTATGCTTAAGTAGCATGAGCCAGCGAATCTTCCATCCTTTGCTAAGGATTTTATGCATGGTTTCAAGAATGCATTCAAAGTTCAGGCAATTCACAAGCGGGCCCCGCCTCTGACTCTGTGCTTTCAAGACTTCATATTTAGCCAAGGAGGAAAAATATCCCCTCTGATCTCTCCATAGAGACCCACAGCCCTTGGCATGTACACACCTTTCTAGCCCAGGGATAAGCAAGGTCTTATCAAGATCTACTCCGGGGTGGGAATGTGGCTTGTTGGTACAGAGCATGCCATGTGAGAGACCTTGGGTTCAATCACTACTACAAAAGAAAAAAGAAGAGAGAAAAAGGAAGGAAGAGGAAAGGAGAAGGAAGGAAGGAAGGAAGGAAGGAAGGAAGGAAGGAAGGAAGGAAGGAAGGAAGGAAGGAAGGAAGAGGGAGGAAGGGAGGAAAAGGAAAGGGAAAATTTTCTGGCTGCTAGGGCTGTCTCCTTCCAGAGTTCCCTTGTTAAATTGCTGACTTGTCTGGGGGCTGGAATGGTGGCTTGGTGGTTATAACATTTGCCTGGCATGCACGGAGACACGGGTTCGAACCCCAGAACCCCAGCACCACATACACAACTAAATGTTGGAGCAACGAAAGCCACATGAAAAACTAAATAAAATTGCTTCTCTCTCTCTCACTGTCCCTCTCCTCTTAAAAAATATTCTGACTTGTCTCTCTGTTGTTTGTTCCAACTAGTATGATGACCTTAGGTTGGTTGTGATGTTGGCCTTCTCAGATACTGCAATTGTTTTAACAACAATCCTGAACATGTAGTTTTCTGAACTCTTCTCCAAATAGAGTCAGTCCCCTACAAAGCTGAGGGTTGGGGGAAAAATGCCCTGGACTCCAATTGTTTTTTTATTGAGCTTTGGTATAGTTGCTTAAATTAATGCTTCTAATTTAACCCAGATGCCCCTCAGTTTATGATGGTATCTCATCCCAACAAATCCATTGTAAGTTGAAAAGATC
>PVKS010031780.1:5321-22901 GCA_004027875.1 Aplodontia rufa
ATGAGATACCACCTCACTCCTGTTAGAGTGGCAAAAATGAAAAATTCAACAACAGATGCTGGAGGGACTGTGGGAAAAGAGGAGCACTGTTACACTGCTGGTGGGACTGCAAACTATTTCAGCCACTATGGAAAGCAGTATTTGAGAATCCTCAAAAAATTAAGGATGGAATCACCTTATGACCCAGCTATCCCACTCCTGGGTATTTTCCCAAAAGAGTCAGAATCAGCATATTATAGTAATGTGGCTTCATCAATGTTTATAGCACCTCAATTTACCATAGCTACATTATGGAACCAACCCAGATGCCCCTCACTGGACGAGTGGATACAAAAACTTTGGTACATATATACAATGGAATACTAATTGGCCATTAGAGAAGATGATATTATGGCTTTTGATATCAAATGGGTGGAGATGGAAAGAATTATGCTAAGTGAAGTATCCCAATCTCAGAGACTCAAGGGCCGAATGGTTTCTCTGATCTGTGGAAGCTAGAACACATCGGGAAGCAGTATGTTAGACGGCTAAGCTAATAATAACTTCAAATTGTATGATTTTCAATGCAACAGGGAGATGACTCCCCAGGATACTTGGAGACATAGGATGGGGGACAGAGCGGGGAGGGTGTAGGAAGAACACCTAGGAGACTGAAGGGAGGGAATATGGGGGAATCATCTCAGAAGGAGATCTCTGTCCTCCATGAGATATCCATTTAACTCAGGGGTTCTTCTGGTGGAAACAGCAACAGGGGTACCCAAGCAGGGCATCCATGATATGGCATTAGCCTTGGATAACTAAGTATATTTACGTTTGTTCTTGAATGTTTGATAATGTTTCCACCCTCAACTGTAACTCTATATCCATCTAATAAAAAATAAATGCATTCAAAAATTTTTTAAAAAGTGTAGTTTTGAGGATTAAATGAATTAATGGGTATTTAGAATTCACATAAGAACTCAATAGATATAACATATTTTATGGAAAATTTAGTTGTAAGTATATACATAACAGCTTGCTTTTAATACAAAAGATCAGAATCCAAATGTCTGACAGTGTAAGATGGAACAAATAAATTATGGGACATCCATTTAATGCAGTAATATCCCTTATTCACAGTTTCACTTTCTATAGTTTGTTACCTGTGGTTACCTGGTATCTAAAAATATTAAATGGAAAATTCCAGAATAAACAATTCCTAAATTGAGAAAAAAAGTAGATTTCAAAAAGTTAAAAAGCAGTCCAAGATAATTCTGACCCACCTGACCCATAAGATATTCTTCAAGAAAAATTTATTTTAAAAATATCTTCTACTCATAATCATATGGGTTTTCTGAGATTATCTCTTTTTATTTTTATTTTGCATAATGGGGATTGAACAAGTGTCTTGTTTATGCTAGGCAAGCCATCTAATACCAAGCTACATCCTCAGCCCCGTTGAGAAAAATCTTAAATAGCATTGATTAGTTCTCACCTGTAAGGAGTGTCATTGGTGATATCTCCTCACATTAAAAATAGTTCATAGTGATTCCTTCAAAAAGTTACACAGACTTGGCAATGATAAATTTGGTGAAAAAAATCTGCAGTTTTTTTCTGGGGGTTGGGGATGGGAAGGGCAAGCAGATATAGATTTAATAACAAAATGGAAACACTGTGCAGGCAGAGATTTTTATCTGTGTGATTCATTTAATGATTTTTTAGCATCTGGGAATTTTTTCAGTTTACCAGTGGATTTTTCGCTTGTAGCCCAGTGTCCAGAATGTGGTAGATCCTAAGGCATGTAAAAATGTTGACAGCTATAGTAGTCAATTATGGAAACAGAAAGCAATGTTCAAGGGTCACTTTGTTATAATTTTTTTTTGTATTCAGGGATCAAACTGAATAAAAACTAAATATAGAATGAGAAAAAAATAAGTAACCAGGTGTTTAAAATTATCTTATCATTCCCATGTATTAGGAAAGGAAAACATTTAAAGGCTGAGCTAAAGGAGAGGAAGAGTCTCACTGATTCCTCTGTAGGCCATCATCATGAACACATGAAAATAATCTCCTTATTACTAGCAGAAACAAGTTACAGGAATATGTCAGAGAAAAATCCAATTACCAGTTAGTTCAGACTCTTCTGGGAAAACTGAGTTTTAAGTTGGTTTGAACTCTCAATGTGTCCTTTGTCAAATCTGATGTTACCCATCAGTGGGTGACTTTCCAGGGGCACAAATCATTGTGTTTTCTCCTCAACTCATAAAATTTTAAATGTGTGAGTTAGAGCAGAGGTCTTATGATGAATGCTTAGCTCTTTAGAATGTGAAAATCTAATGGGATAGAGATTTTATTTTGTGTAAAAAAAATCTGACTCTGAGATGATTATCAGTTGATAAATTAGTGTATGAAGCAAGCAATTGGTGATATAAAATAGTTCTCCACTAGTAATGATTGGCAGACATTTCGTAGAATGAATTTAACCATTTAGACACAACATCTGACCACTAAAAGATACCCGTGCATTAAATGAGCATCCTGGTGCCACTACACGATGTGTGCGGTTGACTTCTACATTTTGATTGTGCTGTACGTATCGCAAATGAATGTATTTTGCTCGAGTCCCTGTTCCTTTGACCTTTTAGAGTCTTAATGAGACTCCAAAAGCAGAAATCAAGAGCACAATGTTCCATTTTCAAAGCATTCAGAAAGTAGGGCACATTGGCTATATTTAGTTATAGAATTTAAAAACATATCCGGCCATTATTTATAGAAGACACATAGTAGCTTTTGATTTACATAAATTGGTCAAATAATGGTCATTTCCTTTTGGCTCAAACAAATAGAAAAAAAAAAAGCAAAAATAAAGCCTGGAGGTGGGGTAGGGGACCACAATAACAAAACTGACCCACATAAGACTTTAATGATTGCAACTCAGGCATACTAATTTTATAGAGCATCCAATAACAAAAACTTACATCCACTTAAAACAAATCTGGCTCAGAAAACAAATTATGATTAAAATTCAAGCAACAAAATTAGAAGCTGAAAACACTAATAGTCACTCATGTTAAAGAAATACTGTCTGTTTTATCAAGATTTACATTTGGTAAAATCTTCGGGAAAAAATTGAATATCAGGAAAAAAAGAAGACTCAAACCTAAAAATACTATTTCACCTCCTTAATTATAACATGGGAAAGGTCTATATTTGAAGATTCAAAAGCCTGTTCATTTTAAACAATATCCTTGATTTTTAAAGAAGATGTTTCTGGCTCATAATCATAAACATTTTTTCAGCATGATGTAATCTAAAAGAGCAGACCAAGCCCCAAAAGTTAGCAGTTCAATTCCAAAAGTCAAATGAAGTCCTGAATGAGAAATTCCCAGAACAGAGTAACCAGACAGAGTTTGGAAGTTAGAGCACAGTCCATACTGAAAAGCAGTATTTTAATTGTAATCATTTTTAAAAGATGATCTTATGGTAGAAAAATACTTAACATGAGAGCTACCTATTTAACAAATTCTAAGTCTTCAATATAACATCAATTACTATCAGTAAAATATACTACAGTAAATCTCTAAATCTTATTCATCTCACTTAATTGAAACTACGCTCATTGATTACTAACTCTCCCTTTTCCCTTTACCCCATCCCCTGGCAACTACCACTTCACTTTTTGATGCTATGAATTTGGCTCTTTTAGATACCTTATGCAAGTGGAACCAGGAGGTATTTATCTTTCTGTGACTGGTTTGTCCTCAACATGTCTTCAGCCTTCTCCATGTGGTCACACCTTGCAGAATTCCCTCCTTTCAAAAGGCTGAATAGTATTCTGTTTTACGTACATATTGCATTTTTTAAAAATAAGAATAAAATAAATAAATAAAAAGTAGCTCTTTCAAAAGAGAGTTCACAAAAGTATAAATCAAGAGAAAGGCTAAGCTAGGGCTTTAGATAATAAGGTGGTCTGTTGACCTGGGTGCTAGCACAACATCGGGAGGAATAAGAGCCATAAACCTTGTGGATATAGTGTTCATTGTATTGAACATCATTCCTTAACCAACTAATCTGTTGTGTGAATATATTCTAAAAGGGTTTCAAATTTCTTTAAATGCTTTCCACAACTATAGAGATCATCATGTATGGTTTTTAATCCTTCATTATGTTAATGTGAGGTATCACATTTATTGATTTATATATGTTGAATCATCTTTGTATTCTAGGGATAAATCCCACTTGATCATAGTGAATAATTATTTTAATGTGCTGTTGGATTTGGTTTGCTAATACTTTTGCTAATATTAGTCACATAGATCTTTGCATCTATATTCATCAGGCATATTGGCCTATAATTATTTTTTCTTGTGGTATCTTTGTTTAACTTTGGTATCAAGGTAGTGCTAGCCCTATAAAATAGTAGTGTTCCTTCCACTTCCATTTTTTGGGAGAAATTAAAAGTTGGTACTATCTCTTTAATTCTAACAGAGGTTTTTTGTTTGTTTTGTTTGATTTTTTTGTCTTCTGAGTTAGATTAGAGTTGCGATGGAGGAGGGATGCTTGTTGAAAACTGTGTGCATTCAGAGAGGCAGGCAGAGAGGAGAGGCAAATGCTATCCACATTATATAGAGACATTCCTAGGACCTCAAATGACACATCCACTCTGCAGCTAGTGATTTGGGAGTAATTGCCATAAATGTGGCAATTCAAACCATAAAGATGAGTGAACATAAGAAAAGACTTTCTAAGGCTGAAAGGAGGACCAGAACGGAAACAGAGTGGAAGGGCTTGTTTTTAACAGTAACCGCAAAAGATGGAGAGTCCTTAGAGAAAACTGAAAACTGAAAATCAAAATAACATGTCAGGCCCATCTAATGCCACAATTAAAAAGGCAAAGTCACCTTATTATGAAGTAGGTGATCAAATGCTGTGATAGCATTGAAAATCAAAAAAATTTGCTTTTCTAATGCTTTAGAATATATGATTTGAAGATTAACTAGAAAAATCATGGGTATGAGATCATTTGACTTCTCAAAGAGATAAGGAAGCTAAAGACCCAAAGCCAAATGATTCCTCCAGTAACACAGAGAGAGATTAACTTGCACATTACAGATTGATGTTCATTACTCAGCATCATTTGGCCAGGTGACATATAAAAAAGTGTTTCTAAAGAGCAGAGGTTTTCAAATTTTAGGTCGTAGGACCCTTTACACTCTAAAACATTATTTAAGATGTCAGTACATTTTGCTCATATAGGTTATATCTGCTGATACTTACCATATAAGAAACTCAAACTAAAAATGTTAAATATTTATTTATAATTAATTTATAGATAATAAACTTGGTATATATTGATACAACATATTTTTTTGGAAAAGATATCTTTTTCAAAACAAAACAAAAATACTACAAAGGCATTGTATTGTAACTTCTTGCAAATATCCTCAGTCTGGTTGAATAGGAGACAGCTGTATTCTCATATTTCCTGAATTCACTCTTCTGTGGTACACACATAGCACATAGTCTCTGGAAAATAACTGCACACTCATGAGAGGTGAGTGAAAATGGCAAACTTTAGTGTTAAAAGAAAAACAGCTTTGATCTCTCTGACCCCCTGAAAGCATTTGGGGGATCCTGAGGACTGTGAAGACTATCCTAGAAATCTGCACACATACACTGAAAAGTCCAGTTCCTTTAAGGAATCATTGACTCCCGGTTCTGAGTAGCTTTCTATGTTAACCAATAATCTGTGAACTATTTTGCCCCACACTTTCTTCACAGATAATATGGAGATAATTCTTGTAGCATAAATTTGTGGTTGAGAGCACAAAGTCTAAGGCCCAAGGGCATTACCGCTTCTTAGGGAGGAACATTAGAAAAGCTACTTATATTTCTTTGCCTCATTGAAAATAAACGGGATAATAATATTCTCTATACCATTGTTAAGAAGATTTAATATGCTAATAGTTGTGAATCTTTTGTAAGAACCCAAAGTCATGGTTGTGGTTATTAAATGAGCTAAGGAAAACAAATATATAGTTTAAATGTTAAAGTTAATAAACTTCACAGAGATATCGGAAGAGTACATGGTACATAGTACTTATTTGCATGACATCTTAGAGACACTGAATATAGTGTCAAATAGTTCCTGGATATCAAAACAGGGTCTACAGTCTAATTAAAACAAGTAATAGAATTGGAAGAGAAGTATTGCTGAATTATAAGGCTAAATTTCCATAGGCTTACCATTTTCCTCGCCTCAAATTCACAACTCAGATTGAGACATAGTGATTGTATAAATACATACTGCGTTTAAAAAATGGATTTTTTGGTAACAAATGATTGTGGTTCGTTCTCTCTCTGTCATTTCATTAGTTGGGCTGGAGTACCTCAGGGTAACAAACAAGAAAGTATTTCTGAACTCTGAATATCTAAATACTTTCAGGACATCATTTGTTACTGAAATTCATTTTACATATTGATGTTACAAATAATGTAATATTTCATTTGAATAAAAGTTACTGCTGGCAATTTTGAAGCCATTCCTATTGATTCCCAGTCTTGACTTGCGTTTAAACTCCAGCCTTACCTGTGAGGCTGAGCTGTGATTTTCCTCCTGTGTGGGTGTCCATGCAACAAGAATGGGTGGAGAAGCCATGTGTGCCCATTAGTGCAGCTGTTTTCCCCAGTGCGCTGCTGTCTGTCTACTGGTGGTGCTGGCTCCATCTCTGCTGCCTTCCTATCAGTGCATCAGTGCTCCAATTGAAGAATCGTTCTTCCCATCTTCATTTTTTTTCTTGAATGTGTGACACTCCTTCAATCACGCTAGAGGATTTGGCTTGTATGTGAGGATAGCTCCCTTAATCCCCAAAGGAGTTGCCCTTTCGTGATCACACTGTCTTAAATGGGACCTAATGATATTGAGAGTCACGAACAACTACTACAGAACCGGGAATCAATGATTTCTTGAAAGATCTGGACTTTCCAGTATACTTGCAGATTTCTAGGGTAGTATTGAGAGCCTGGGGATCACACAGGCGCTTTCAGGGGTCAGAGAAATCAAAGCTGATTTCCTTTTAATTTAATATTCTGTAATTGGATTTAGTTCGATGTAAGCAAATCTCTAAGTTGGAAACTTTATATTTTGAAACTATTAAAATGAAAATGAAACAAAATCAGTTCAATTACTTTACCCAAAGGTTTCTAGCTAGGAAGCATAAGCCCGTGTAATAAATCTCTTGAGGAGTTTTGGGACTTAGTTCAATATAAATAGTTTAATCGTTATATTATTTTCCTGAAAGTATCTGGTTTTTGAGGTATTTTATAAAGCCTTAAGTAAATTACAGTTAAGTCTAGGGAAGCAATTAGAAGGAAATAAATATAAATTAATAGAAAGTTTTATGATGAATAAATGAGAAAAAATGAATTAATGTGGAATAGAAAAAAGGGACTCTATGTGTCAATGAAGAAATAAAGGTAAATCCAAGGGAGAACACAGGTACTTTTATGATTATCTCCAAAAATTTTAATCAACTTAGAATTCTAGACAGAAAATAATGTCTTCAAGTTTTGACATGTACATTCTTACCATTTTAAGAAGTGTTGAGCAACAGAGTCAGTGCTCAGAAGAGAACACTGTTATGTAAAATCATGAAAATAGGTCAATGGATGGGCTGTAGGATGGAAAGGTGACAACTGACTTTTTGGTGGGACATTATTGGTTCAAATTATGTTCATTTTCTTGGAAATAATAGTTTGGTGGATGGAGTCTGGAGAGCTGGAAATATATTAATTTCACCTTTGTAAACTGCCCAGAGGCTTGGGCTGTGAAGCCGGGAAGATGTTAAGTAGACTAAATAAAGTTTGAGAGTTTTATTATATAACAACATGAGTATATGAAAATATCATATTTTTTGAAAATTGCTAAGAGAGTAGGCTTTGTGTTCTCATCAAAAAACATTGCTAAGTATGTGAGCTAATGCATATGTTAATTAGTTTGATTTAGCTATTCCTCAATGTATACATATTTCGAAATAGTATGTCATATACAATAAATCTATATGCGTTATATCAACTACATAAGTGAACAAATGAAAGAACTGTTCTTCTCAAAATAAGGATATATCTTTCTTGGTACAAAAGACAAATTTATGAAATAACATAATGTATATAATAAAATCAGTTTTTGTTTTTGTTTTAAAAATAGCCTCCATTTTCCAAAGTTGAAAGTTAAAATAAAATAAAGCATTTTAGATATCACTTTGAAGCCATAAAGTTTTAAAATCAATTTCAAACTTTATTTGTGAAGAAAGCACAAGAACCAGCCATATTTCTTTTGCTCAGGGCCCAGTTCAACTTCCTTTAATTGTTTCAATCATATCCATTACAGCTGTATCCAAGCTAGGAGTACACATTGCACTCAGGTTTTGGGTTTTTCTAGTCTCTTACCTTGACAAAAATTCTTAAGTTTTCCCCTTATTTTCATGATTATAACATATATTTAAGATTACAAGCCAGTTATTCTGTTTGTTATTCTCATTTTGGTTTTGTCTAATGCTTTCTTATAGGACACAGATTATGCCATCTTTGCCTGAATTATTATCAAAGTGATACTGTGTTCTTTCCATTGCACATTCATCACATCACCCATGATGTTGTCATTACTGGTGGTTGTAATTTAGAGCGCTTGATTAAGGTAGTTTATCTGCCAGGTTTTTCTAAGGGAAAACTTCATCCTTCCCCTCTTTATAGTTACTAAGATTTGTTGAGGGAAGAATTTTTGAGATGTTGCCAAAATCCTCTTCCTCTGCCCCACTTGCTTTAAAATCTGTTGGTAAACCCATGCATGAGTTAAATGCTACTGTGGTGGTGTTAAATATCAATTTTCTGGTTGCAACATTTTTTGTCATTATGGCAATCTGCTATTAAGAAAGACATTCTCTTCTCTATATTTATTCATTTACTGAATTATAATAGTGTAGACTAATAGATTCATATTTTTCTCAAGGTATATTTAACATACTATGAAATAGAATAAAATTTTAAAATAATGACTGAAAACAGTAAATTGAACACATGGACCTAGCCGTATACCCAATGATAATATAGCATCACAGATGGGGACTATTTAAGGCGACTTTAAAATGGAGCAATATGACTATACAATTATGATAGTATATCTTAAGTTCAAAAGAAAATCCAAAATAATCACACACTAGAATTTATACTGTTTCCAGTACTGCTGGTTGTTGTGATTGCTATGGTTTTTATAATGTGGAATGAAGCACGTAAGGAATTACGTGTGGCTTTGTCCATTGAAAAAGACAGGAAACAAGTCAGTATAACTAAGAACACCTCAACCACCAATTTTCACTAAAAGAAATTAGTGATTAATTAGAGAATTAGTGATTCCAAGTTGGGGCAGGAATAATCTATATGAACTTTGTATAATTTATCATTTTAGAAGACAAGAATAGTGGCGTTATATCCAAAGAACTCAGTAACTCATTAAGTACTGACTCCCAGGAAAGAGCAAAGTGACTGTAATATGAAGATGGGGCAGTAAACTAAAAGCGATGCATTACACCATGTGAGGTTTGATCCCAACATACTAGAATTATAAAGTATAAAACTACTAACTACCCTGAAAATGTGAGAAACCGAAGAGTCTCCATATATTAGAAACCATAATCTTCAGGTACTTCATGGGTTTGAGTATTAATGATAAGAGTGTGGAGTTAAGAAAAGATTTTCAGGGGGATATTAAACAAATTGTACTGCTGAATTTTGTGCATTTAGGAATATGTGACAACTAATCGCAACATTATGTAAAATTATAATGCACTAATAAAAATAAATTAAAAATAAAGAAACAAATGGCTGAGAGTGCCGCTGAGTGGTAGATAAAGTACTTTTCCGGCATGGGTGAGGCCCTGGGTTCAGTACTCAGCATCATGAAAACAAATATAATCCTGTGTTCTCCAAACTCGGAATCATTTAGTAAATATCAAATTTACCTGAAGCCTGTTAGAATCCTCAGTGGACATGGTTTATTGCCCTCCCTCCTGTACACATGCACAAATGTTTTAGTTTATAACCTGGGTTTTCCGGGAGCATTTTCAAGCTTCTTTTTTGGCTTTCTGATAACCAGCTATATGTTCAGCAAATCATCAATATGGCCCTGCTGAAGGAGGTTGTGTCTGCTTTCATTTGAAAGAATAGGAATTATCCTGCAGCCAAATTTGGAGCTGTCATTGAACTTACGATGATGAAAGTAGTGATAGTTAATAATGACCTATTGTACAGTGCCTGTCTAGTATGTTCCAGACATTGTACCAGGAATCTCATACACACTGCATCACATAGCCAACCCAGTCCAATTGTTATCAAGACTGTTCTGAAATGTTTGAGATCTGGGCTAAGAATATAAATAGGTCTCAAAAAAGAAGAAAAGAAAAGATTTTCACTCATCTTTGGCACATATTAAATGAGTGGAGACTGAATTTTTAAAAATTGAAAATGAATTAAATACTGTCCCATTATACTCAGTTTTACCTCTTATCATTTTTAGTCTGAGGAGATTCAACAAGGGTAGAACAAACAAAAAAAAGTTCAAATACTTCTCTCTTGTCAAACCAAATCTGGAAAACTTCTCCCTACTCCAGGATGATTAAATAGTAATATCCAATGTAGAAGCTACAGCAAAATTCTGCTGTGGCTGTGAATATCATCCAGAACAGGCAATGTAAAAGCAAAATTCTGCAAATCATTTGCTAAGGAAGTCCAAAAAGAAGTATTTTTTTTAACCAGCATTATTAGTATTTGGGAAAGCATGTATTTGAAATTTGTGCTGTCTACATGTGGCTATTTAAATTTAAATGAACTAAAATTGAGGAACATTAAAAATGCATTTCCTCAATCCCACCAGCCACATTTCAAGTGCTGTATAAGTATGTGTGGATAGTGGTTTGCTATACTAGAAGAACAGAGCAGGCAGTCTGAATGCCTTTAGGAAGTCCTAGGGGCAATGCTACTTTATTCGAAAACACAGAAACTCATTTTGGAGAAAAGTTTAAAATAATAGGTCAATTGCACAAAGTATCTTTGAAAGTATTGTAAGAAAATCAAAGAACAATTGCATAGGTAAATTCAAGTTTGCAAGCAATAGCAATTAGAATTTGATTGTGGAAGACTAAATTCAGTTTCACAGTTGAAATGCAAATATTTTCTATGTGAATGGACGGAGGCAAAAAGAAAATGTATGCTTTCATGAGCATGTGTACACACAAACACACCCCCCACTCAGATGCACGTGATTTAAGGATCCAAGAAATGTGCCTAAGACAGTCAGGTGTCACCAAGGAGGAAAACTTCACAACTGGAAAAGGAAAAAAAAAAAAAAAAGATACAGATTGGAAGATAAATCTCTGGAGCTGAGAAGAGAAGAGGTTTTTTTACATTTAAGGCAAGACAAATGTAAAGGCATTTATTGTATGACACACCTGGCAAAGCTTATAAATTAAAAGAACAATTTAAAGCTCCCACAAGCATTAAATGAGAAAATCAGGTTACCAGTGTAATGAGGTAGGAAATCTTTGCTCATCAGAATTCTCAGGGTGTCTCTCCTTCCCTTTTGAAGAATCCTGTGATGAATAACCTCTCCCCATAGACCTGGACCTTGCTTTCCTGAACACTTTGTGAATGTTAACATTTTCTTTCTCTTCTCTTTTTCTCCTCACTCTTCCTCTCCTCCCCTTGCTCTCATTTTACATGAACATTAGCAAAATCCTTTGTTGGTGTGCTTGACAGGACTACATATGTACTGTTCTTCATTCAAGTACTCAAAGAAGTCATCTAGTTTCTGCTTATGTATGAATCAGTGTTAGACAATGAAGGATGGGAATAACATGGTGAGCTCTGGACAATCAAAAAAATTAAAAATAATTTTGTTAATGTACTTACAAAATTTATGCAGATTAAAATTTTATGTTATAGTCCTGAAGGTATACAGCATAAACATGTTCAAAGTTACTTTCTGTCTAAACACTTGGTAGGTTTATATTTATCTTTCTAATTATTTATGATCTTAAGAGTTTCTTTAGCCCAGCGAAATGTAACTGGTAATGATTGTTGTCACCAAATGGAAATTAACAATTGGATCAATATGCTCTTCCTCCTGCTGTGGAGTTTATGAAAATGTTGCATAAATATGCAATAAGAACTACCCATGTGATATGTAATATGAACCACTTATGCCATTTTAAATTTTATAGAAGCCACATTTAAGAAAAGGAGAAGGAAAATGGTGACATTAATTTTAATAATGCTTTTTGTTAACGGATATATCTCAAATATTATCATGTTAACATGTAATACATATAATTGTTAATGAAATGTCTTTGCGTATTTGGGTATTAACTTTTCAGTATCTGGGATGTACATTGTATTTACAGCACATCTCTATTCAAATTAGATTTCAAGTTTTCAACAATCCCATGTAATCTGTGTTCTTGAAGAAACTTCAGCTAAACTGTATTCTTACTTATAATGAACACCCCAGTTGATCTGTTTTTGTTATGAAATATGGGTGAAAAGTAAACTGATTGGTTGAAGCCACTGAGATTTATAGGTACGTTATTAGTATGCTAGCCTAATTGATGCAGCATTTGTAAAATGTACATGAATAACAAATATTTTGCATATTTCATCATTTTTCAAATGTTCTACAATAAATGACCATAGACTGAAAAAAAGTTAACTCTTTCCCTTCCCATGAGATTGTATGATTATTTTAGATATTGTCTTCAGGTTAAGCTGAAAAGGATAAAAATTTATGAGTAAAACATCTTTTTGGTTTGAATGCTTACAACCCTAAAAGGAATCTTGCTATCTGATGACAGTTTCTATTCATTTCTGAAATATTAGCAAATGTGAATACGTTAAAAGTTAAGTGAAATCTGTGGAGTAAAAACACCTTTGTTTTCCATTTGAAATAATGATAAGAATTCCACCTTCACCCTCCAGTTTGAAAAGTGAAAGCTCCTTTAGTATTCTTGTTTGGTGTGTGTACAACCTACTTAACAAAAATTCACATGACTGAATTAATGAGAAGCACTTTTACATGATTGCATTATACCTAAGAATAGTTTTTCATCAGCTGTGATTAAAGTGAGGTGACTGCAGATTTACCTGTCATCTATCTCTATCTATATATCTATGTCTTCTATTTATCTGTCTCTCTTCTGTCCATCTTTCTATCTATCATGTGTATATGTACCTATATGTATACTGTTCAGTCCCTTGAAAGTTAAAACAAGTAGTTATTAGCAAATTGAGAGGCCAATAATCTTGTTTGAATCATAATATACTATGCTTTCTTATATTGATGTTAACAGTTGTGTACATATGTATATGTGTGTATGTGTGTGTGTATGTATGTGAAGATTTGTTTCTTAGTTGTCCAATGGTGAGAGTAAAGAATAACATGTCTTCGAATATTAGTAACATAAAAGTAAACAAGTTACTCTTGATAGAGCTGTATATATATCTTAGTCCTCACATTAGTGAATAATATTTTAAATAAGAAATTTAAAACAAGTTCATGAGCAATTTTCAAGCATTAGTTTCTTTGCAACATGAGAACCAATGACAAAATTTTAAATTATATATCAGCAAAATGGTACAAAATTTTTACATTAATATAAGAAAAATACTAATATTAATATTCATATGCAAGCTTAGTAGCTCCTTAATTTGTTGATACTTACCTTTAATTTTTGAGTGACTAAGCAGTGTTTTTCTATTAGTATATTTCAACCCTCTAACAAATGAGAATGCATGATTCAGCAAGGGCAAACCTACCTTGAAGTCCATCCAGAGGATTTTATTATTGAATGTACCACAAGAAACTCATTACAACTTTGAGCCACAAGAAACTCATTATAACTTTGAGCCACCTGTATGAAGCAGGTGAAGGCTATATCATAAACCAAGCTCTATGTGAACCCAGTTTCGTATTTATTCGGATTTTATAGATATAAAGACCCCATGTACTAAAGTGGTAAGCACTTAATAAATATTTCCTTGACTAATTGAATTGCTGATTGCTGTTCATCTCCTTTACCTTCACTCCTGCATTGACTCTGTTCCTTCTTCAAGGCCTGGAATCTGTTAATGGCTTACATTCTGAGCACTTATATTCTAGGACCACTGTTAAGTCTGGATTTCCCTGGCATTCGAGGCCCCCCAGTTTGGCAGATTACCCTCTGACCCTGTTTCTCCCTTGATGTTAAACTGAACTAAGGCAGGTTATTCTGCATAAACTTAATGCATGCCTTTAAAATTATACTTATTGGATAATGTAGTGAACATTAATTTAGTTCCTAAGGTAATATATTTTAAATAGCATGTGATGGGAGGAAAGGCCATTTTTTGAAAGAGGTAATGGGATTAAATGTCTGCATTTAACTGGTCAGTGTATCAAACTGCTTGGCTATACTGGATGGAGAAAGCCACAGAAATCTTTTTATTTACCTACCTATAGGTCCAGCTATTAGCTAAACCATTGTTCATGCCTTGGAATTCTGAAAATTCTTTTGCAATGAGTTTTCAGTATTATAACAGTTGTTAACTAGGGTATTCGAGGGTGACATTGACTCAGAATTTAGGTAACTACTTATATTGACAATTAAATAGTATACATTTATTTTATCTTAATTATTCTAAGAAAACAAAAATTATAACTCAGTACAATCAAATTCTTTTAGAAATATACTTAAACCACTTGTTGGAATAAGTTTAATATCCATTTGAACTATAAAAGGCAGCTTGTCTTCAACATGAGTGGGTTTTCACAGAACCCTATCATCCAGGGTTTATGCATAACTGATAAGAAATGTTCAATGTTTCCAAGAATAAAAAATTAAAATTCTTTATAAAAATAACGCAACCAAATGTATCAGAATTGCACCATTTGTCTTAGGAGATGCTAGTTTCATCTAGATATCGGATTCAATGACAAGAAACGCTAAGTTATCAAAAGTTTTAAAAATTATTTGCATCACTGTTATTTCATGTGAAATTCAGCTACTTTTAGAATAGTGCAAATCTAGTGTTTTAGAACACCAAAAATGTTAGTGGGAAATAACAGTGAGATGAAATAACTTGATATGCTTTAAAATACTAGTTGCAGGCAGCAAAAGAGTTTTTACCGTTTCTTTGAATTTCTAATGGGATACAATCTAAAAGAAAAAGGTAGAATATAATATGAAACTGTCAAAGGATGTAGATGTTAATGTTAATGAATATATTGATGAAGAATGCTTAATATAATAAGTTGACCTACTTTTTCTTTTTAAGTGCAAATGTGTGGTTGAAAATGTCTAAACTGGGGAGTTCCCCCCCCATGAGAATAATCCTTGATTTCTAATGAATTTCACATCTTATTTTTCTGGGAGCAGAACTCTGGGAGACATTGATTCTTTTATAGGGATGACTGAATTACCTAAAACACATGGAAGTAGACAGAAGATTTCACCATGATAGCTACTGAGGATTATGTCGGAAACCTGTCTACATCTTCCTACAAATACAGAAAGCCATCAGCAAGATCCACTCTTAGCTTACTGTACGTTGTGGATACATTCTGAACCTAAAGGCATGGAGGAGTGCTGCCTGTCACTTGCTAACTCCAATCAGAGGAGGTCTGCTTACCGTCTGCATTGTCATTTCTACTGTCTTCTGCCCTGCTTCATTCTCAACCATCCTACCTGCTAGCATCCAGTTGGAAAAGATACGGACAAAGGATGCACAGCTTGAAAAATTCTGAAAGATTTCAATTCAATTTTGTAAATTTAGCAATTTTATTCTTGAGCTCCAACTGTTTGTCACTTTGTATGAAGAAGCCAAGGTTCTCACACATGAGAGTTGAATCACATCATTAAAGTAATGGGAATGACACCATCTCAGATTAAAAAGGAGCATATTTCATCTTTTTAATGATGAAATATGCTCCTTTTTAATCTCTCCCACTGTACAATCTTCTTCTGACTAGTGACCACTTGGAAGTAAATTTCTTGTCTTGACTTGTCCTGAATTACACCTAACATAACATATTTTATTAGAAGTCAAAGATAACTGCCTGTTAGTTCTGATAAATCAGAAAAGGTACTGGGAATTTTTTTTTAGATAGCCCTGGAAATTAATCCATGCTTTCTGTGGATAATAGAATATGTATATATATAAATAATTAAAAATATAAACAAATATATATACACACATTTATTTGCATGTGTGTACATATGCACATTCATGTACACACATATGCTCAACTATATGACATGTGTTTGAGTGTATGTGTGTACTTACATATGTATTGCTCTAAAAATCTCCATTTACCCTTATTTCATTGCTTGGTCTTGAAAAATATTGCTTGTCCTCAACTATAAAAAGTATGCCTATGAGACCTAATAATAAATAAAGTGTCTAATATAGTTTGTGATATCAAGTTTTTCAATAAATGAAAACTACTAATATTACTTTTGAGTTAAATTTAATTTATACAATAATGCCAGATTGCATACTTCCTAGGGCTGATGTGAAACTCATGTGAGATAATATTTGTTAAAATATTTTATCTATGGGAAAGTATCAAGCAAATGAAAGAAAATTTTGTTGGGGAAGTAATGTATTGGTACTATATATAGTAGAAAAGTAATGTTTTAGTACTATACTTAGTAGGAGCTAAATATAAAATGAAGCAAACACAACATGTGTGGCACTGGCATCTAGTCACAGTGGAGACATGACAAGGGAAAATCTAGAACCTATTGCTGTGATAACACTTGATCTAATCCACACAGTTTCATGACCTTAGCAAACAATATAGCTCCGTTCTGTCCAATGAGGTAAGAGTAGATCAAAGCATTGTAGGAGCAGTATAAGGGCATACATATCACATTATAAGCTGGTGACTTTCCCCTGAATTTTGCACCTTTTTCTAGTTCACAATTAACCTTGTATATATCACAGTAAAATGAAAAGATTTGCAGTAAGAAAATATGGAACATTTTGATGGCAACTGAAATCAGATAGGTCCTTCTTATGCCAAGAAGAATTGGAAAAGAGACTGACAAACTATCATTGGGGATTAGCTTGCCATTGAGAAATATGCTTAGGTGAATCAGTTGAATTACACCATATATCAAAGTCACTAATAAATAGGACAAATCTTAATAAAGGTGGGTACTTTAAGTTAGTATTTATTCTTGAGATATGTGGAAACCTCTATGTCATTTTGGAGGCAAGAAAGTAGACCCAAACATAGATTATTAAGATGGTCAATTTTTTATGTCAACTTGATTGGTCTAACAGGTGCATAGATAGCTGGTAAAATTTTATTTCTGAGCAGTATGGAGAATCCTTAAGAAATTAGGGATGACTCCACCATACGACCCTGCTATTCCACTCCTGGGTATCTTTCCAGGGGACTTAGAATCAGCACATTACAGTGACACAGCAATATCGATGTTCATTGCAGCACAATTTACCATTGCTAGGCTATGGAAACAACCCCGGTGTCCCTCACAGGAAGAATGGATCCAA
>PVKS010031781.1:0-23145 GCA_004027875.1 Aplodontia rufa
GATTTAGAGCACTTTCTCATGTATTCATTGTCTTGATCAATGTCCTCTGGTGAGAAGTTTCTATTTAGGTCAGAAATCATTTTATACAAACATCTATTTTTTAATTAGTTAAAGGAGGAAGAATATATACATAATGTATACATGTGTGTATATAATGCATATACATATCCATTATTTTATATTAATTACATATTTGTCATTTCTGGTACTATTTCTTCCTTTCTCAATTCATATCCTCATCCGGTATGGCTTTATTTTGGCCTCCCTGCTTTGTGCTATCGTTATCACATTTATTACATCTCTACATGTTAGAAGACCAAGAGTAGAATTTATAATTATTTCATTCCATTGCCTTTTAAATGAGCTTTATGCTCTCTTTTATAATGTAGTAACGTTTACCAGGGCTGTTGTGATTTGGATCCGGGCTCAGGTGTTGAAGATTTGGTCCTCAACGCAGCAGTGTTCAAAGTGGGATTTTGGGAAATAATTGGATCATGAGGGCACAAACCTCATCAATGGATTAATCCATTGATGATCTTATAGCTGTTTTAGTTAGTTTTTTCATTGCTGCAACCAAAAGACCTGCAAAGAACAATTAAGATGAAAAGTGTATTGTGGGGCTCACAGTTTCAGAGATTTCAATCAATAGAAGGTCAGCTCCATTCCTTGGGGCTGGAGTGAGCAGAACATCATGGCGGAAGGCTGTTGTAGAGGAAAGCAGCTCAAGGCATCACACCAAGAAGCAGAAAGAGACACTGTTTTCACCAGATGCAAAATATATACCAGAAAGGCACATCCCCCAATGACTTACCTCCGCCAACCACACCTCACCTGCTTCCAGTTACCACTCAGTTAATCCCTATCAGAGGATTCATTCACTGATTGGGTTAAGGATCTCCTAACACAATCATTCCACCTGTAAGCTTTCTTGCATTGTCTCACACATGAGCTTTTGGGAGATACCCAGTATCCCTAACAGTAGCTGAACGGACTGTTAGGAGGTGGGAGGATGTAGACCACTGGGGCATGTCCTTGAAGAGTATATCTTGTCCCTGAGGTTGGTTGATTGTTCTTTCTCTCCATCTCTCTGTCTCAGTGTCTCGGTCTCTCTCGCTCTCCTCCGACTCCCCCTCTCTCTTTCCTCCCCCCTCTCCTCTCTGGCTGCCATGAGGTGAGCAGCTTCCCTCCACAACCTCCTTCTGCTGGGATATTTTTGAAACCTCTAAAACCATAACCCAAAATAAATCTTTTCTCCTTTAAATTGTTTCTGTCAAGTATTTTGTCGCAGACAGAAAACTACACAAGTGCTTTGTGCTTCTTCATGTGGATTAGAACTGCTAGTTGGTGTGACTGTGTTTCAGCCTGCAGAACTTCCATTGCTGATTCTTTTAGGGCAAGACTTTTAGTAACAGTTGCTCTTCGTTTATCTGAGACTCTTCATTTCACCTTCATTTTTGAAAGATAGATTTCTGGATATAGGGATTCTTGGCCTTTTTTCTTCCTTTCAGCACTTTTAATATGCCATCCCACAGCCTTCTGGGCCATTACCGCTGATGAAAAATTGGTTTAATATTCTCGTGGTTCCCTTGTACATGTAAGTCTCTCTCCTCTCCTCTCCTCTCTCCTCTCCTCCCCTGGCTTCAAGATCCTCCCTTTGAGGCTATTCAGTCATTATTCCTTTACATGTATCTTATACCTCTTTCTAGGACTTTCTTTTTGGATTTGGTTGGTTTGCTTGATGGTGTCTCACAAACCTCTGAGGCTCTGTTCATTTTTCTTCATCGTTTTTCTTCTTAGTCTTCAAATTAGATAATCTGTATTGATCCATCTTCAAGTTTGCTGATTTTGTTTTGGAAGTTCAAATTTGTTGTTGAGTCCTTTTTTTTTTAAAGAGAGAGGGACAGTGAGAGAGACAGAGAAAGAGAGAAACAACTTTATTTAGTTTTCCACATGGCCTTAGTTGCTCCAACACTTAGTTGTGTACGTGGTGCTGGGGTTTGAACCCGGGTCCTCGTGCTTGCCGGGCAAGCGCCGAAACCGCTGAGCCACTGCTCCAGCCCATTATTGAGTCTCTTAAGTTAACTTTTTTTATTTCAGCCAATGTGTTTTATATTTCCATTTTGTGCCTTTTAAAGAACTTGTACCTCCTCGTCGATATTTTCTATTTGATCAGTCATCGTCATGTTACTTTTAATTCTTTGAACACAATTTTACTTACTTCCTTAAACATAGCATGATAGCTGTTCAGAAGTTTTTGTTTGCTAAATTCAACATCTGGGCCCACTGGGAAGCAACCTTTGTTTTCTTCTTGTGTATGGGTAACACTTGTTTGTTTGTCTCATAATTTGTTTTGAAAACTGGACAGCGTAGGTAATATATGGTAGCAACTCTGGATTCTGATCCCCCATCCCCAACCAGGCCTGATGATGGTGGTTTATTTGTTCAGTGACCCACCTGGACCATTTCCCTTACTTCACTCCCTCACTGATGTATCTGGTTGTTGTTTGTTTTTCTTGATTTTATTTCCAACTCTGGCTTCTCAGGTCAGCATAACTTAATGATCAGCCAGTGATCACAGGTCGAGCTACACTTTGAGCCAGGAAGGCTTTGTGCTTGCCTGAAGGATCTTTGCATGGTTTAGAGAATTCATTCAACATTGCAAAAGTTTCCAAGTCTGTCTCAGTGTTTATGTTCAGCCTTTATCAGGCCTCACGTTCATCCAGTAATGAGAGACTCACTGGGCCTATAGGTAAACTGAATGCATGTTCCAGCCTTGCATACACCTTCAGAACATGTGAAATGTGGTCTTTTCAAGACCCTCTTTGGCTATTTCAACTGAATTTACATGCTGAATTTCTAGCTGGTTTGTTGATCTCCCCCTTTTCCTGACCAGTACTGCAACCTCAGGCTGCCTACAATTTTGGCCTTCCATGATCAAGTACCTCTGAGATGACCATTGTTATTAACATGATCTCTGGCCATGGAATCTTCTACATGACCCTCCTCCACTGCCACTGCCTGTCCTTCGGGTGTGCCCCATCACTCTTAGACCCTGCAGACATCCTCTGCTCCTTCTGAGATTCCAAGTTCAGTAGACGTTCTTGAATTGATACTTCCTAACTTGTTGTATGTCTTTGCTCAACTTTCCAGACTCTTTAAATGGCTGTCTTGAGCAATTCTGTCAGGCTTTATTTTTGCTTTTTGGGGAGAGGATGTGCTGAGATCTGTACTTAGCCACTCCAGAAATCCTGTTCACTGTGGGAGGATGGCTTTGTATGGGAACAAAGCAGACAGTATACACCACAATACTTCAGAGAAGGAATTGATGCCAAGAATTTTGATTTTTCCCAAAGTCACATAACAAATCCATGGGCCAGAACCGACCAGAACTCAGTCCTAGCCAATCCAACTCCTCTGGCTTAAAGGGGAAATGTAGTGGCGTTCAAGTACCCACTAGAGGGCCTCCCAAGCCAGGCTTCTCATGCAGAAAGCAGAATTACACTGTACAATGGAAACTGGATTTCATTTTCTTTTGCCATAGGACCAGGGAAAGAGACATGGATGTAGCCCTCCCTAAACCCTGGAAGGTGGCGGTGTACTGGGAGCAAGGGGTTGTGAGGACAGCAGGTAAACGGAGCAGTGATCAGAAGTAATGCAATGATGGCAGATGGACATGGTCCTATTCTTCTAAAGAATATTAAAGAGGAACAATTAGCAAATTAAGAAGATTCTCCTCGTGATTCAGATGCTAATAAGAATATATTGTTTTAAGCAAATGCTTCTGCCTTGATAGCAGAGGGATCTAAAACCCAGGTTTGAAAATGTCCGTAAGGAAGTCTGAATCCCAACCATTTTGAAACTTGTTTAAAAAAATTAACACAGGTTCAAATTTTGCATGTGCTGATACAGGTAAACAGCTGAATTACCTTTCATTTACAATTTAAGTATATACAGATCTTTGATTCATAAATTTTCTTTTTTTCATTTTTATTGGATTGTTTTAGATATAGGTTCATGGATTTTCTAATTAGCTTTTCCTTTTGGGCATAGGTAAACTGAGAGAGGAAGAGAACTTACTCAGTTTAATGTCTTTAAATGGACACAGGCACTAAGCTGAGGCCATTTCTATTCTTCTATAAACATGACACACAAAAGCCCATGGGCCCGTCCTTACTGATATGGTAGCGCAAAGGCCACTGATATCTAAGTCCTGACAATGGACAGGAAAAGTAACAAGAAAAGACCGCGGACAAAGGATGAGCAGTAAGTGTAGGTTCAGCTCTGATCAATCAGACTCAGCCATTTCTGGCACTGATGGGGCGGGCGGCGGTGGGGGGGGGGAAGGTGATGGTGACAGCAACACTGAGTAAGTCCATGGGGACACCCAGGTGAGATGTTATATTGCTCTTGCACAACCCCTGACTCCATCTCACTCTAGCTATGCACAAAGCCCCCGTGCCCGAAAGCCCTGCCCAGTGACGTTCCCTCTCCATCCAGACCATCAAGCCAGCTGGACAGTCACGTCTGTTCTCTCCCCATAGACACACTTCCCTACCAACCCACAGCCAGTCACTTCCCTCTGCACCACTGACGACACAACAATCGAGCAATCGATAAAGACCCTTGTTGTTCTTTCCTGGAATGAAGAGCAGTGAAAGCAGGGCACAGTGCAAGGTAGTGCCAATTTATGCCCCAGGAAAACCCAGTGACCAACTTCCCAGCATCAAGGATGCTTGTGGTGCAGGAAATAGAAAGCTGAGGAACTGTGGGTGGGAGGAATTTGAGGACTTCAAGGAGTTTTCTTTCATTCTTCAGTATTCTCTCACATGCAATATTGCCACTTGAAGGGGCAGTAAATTAAAAAACTGAATGAGATTAACACAGACCTAAGATTCAACAGAGTTATCCACTCTAAATTTTTTCTGTGAACTGATTGTATTAAGCATTGGTTCTCAGTCTTGATTACACCTTGGGATCACTTGTGGAGCTTTGAAACCTTCAGAATGGTCTTGAGTACGGCCTGGGTGCCCGAGTTTTAAGCTGCTCCCCAGGTGATACTAATGTGAAGTCAAGGTTACCCAGACTGGGTGTGGCGGTGCACACCTGTAATCCTAGTGACTCAGGAGGCTCAGGCAGGAGGATCACAAGTTCAAAGTCAGCCTCAGTAACTTGGTGAGGCGCTAAAAAACTTAGAAAGACCTGTTTCAAAATTTTTAAAAAATGATAACAAAAAAACAAAGGGATGGAGAGATTTCTCAGTGGTTAGACACCCCTTGGTTCAATCCCTGGTGGAAAAAAAAGTTGTCCCGTTAGAGAGACTATTCCAAATCAATGTCTCCATCTCAAATCCCACACGAGGATCCAGCCTTCAATTCCAGGGTAAGGTTTTCCTGAGTTTTTTCCTCTCTTTGGAATAATCTGTTATTTCAAAACCCTCCGTTTGAGCGCTATTTATTTCCTTCACACAGACTGGCAATCCAGCTCTGGCCCTTGTTCCAGAAGCAGGCATTCACTTACAAAAACTAGTCTTACATAAGGCCTCCTGGGTAAAAACAGGTTCTGAAAGTATTATAAATTCAACAGGTGTGGTGCAGGGAAAGAGGGAGATAGTTTTTCTCTGTCTGTGGCAAGTGACAGGGAGGCAGGAGCAGGATCACAAAGTAAGGGCATTACTTTCAACTCCCAGGAGGGGAAAAAAAAAAGTGAAACCCCTAGGCTGTTTCTGGAATGCACTGACATCCTGGCTCAATCCCTGAGCAGGCATTGGAACAGATGCACAAAGCTAAATAAAAGCAGAAGAAAATTATCAGTTAGGAACTTGGCTTTCAGCTCCAATTCCAATCCAGATGATATCTCAGAAGTGAAACTTGGAGCCTCAAAAGTTGATAAGTCGGGGGGCTGGAGCAGTGGCTCAGCGGTTTCGGAGCTTGCCTGGCAAGCACAAGGACCCGGGTTCAAACCCCAGCACCAATTACACAACTAAGTGTTGGAGCAAATAAGGCCATGTGAAAAACTAAATAAAGTTGTTTCTCTCTTTCTCTGTCTCTCTCACTGTCCCTCTCTTTTTTTTAAAAAAAAAAGTTGATAAGTCAGAAAAGAGAAAATATGCATGAGTAGTCCCCCCTTATCCTCAGTTTCCCTTTCTGCAGTTATCTATGGTCAACAACGGTCCGAAAATGTTAAGTGGGAAAATTCCAAAAATCGTAAGTTTTAAATTGCATGCTGTTCTGAGTGGCTTGTCAGACGAGGCTGTGGGAGAAGAAAGGGGCCAGACTGCAGGGAAGCTGAGGCCTTTCTGATGTGGACTCAACAGGACACAGAAGGTGAGAAACCAGAGAAAAGGAGGGCAGACAACTCTCACAGTGCTGGCTGTGAAAGGGAGGAGAAAACAATGGACCCATAGGGCCTGGGTAGGGGGCATTAGTTTAAAGTCCTGTTAGGCTTCAGGAGAGAGGGACACATAGGAGATGGCCGAGAAGGAAGGTTAATCAACATCAAAGGCGTTCTGGAAAAGAAAGCACAAGAGGTCAAGATCCAGAGTGTGCTGAGGAGTCAGCCTTTGGAGAGAGAGGTCAGGGAGGGCTTCCCTGAAGGGAGAGTGTGTTCATGCGGAAACAGAAAGCTCCCTGGTGTTTCTTCTCTTGAGGACTCTAGGCCTATCAGCTTGGGGCCTCCTCTAATGACCTCATTTATCCTTAACTACTTCCTTGCTCCAAATGCAGCCTCATTGATGGTTCTGACTTCACCTATGGATTCTGGAGGAAACACACATCTAGTCCATAACAACATGTACAGGTTGGATGTGAAAAACGAGAGAAGAGCAGTTCTGGCGCTATGGAAAACACAAAGGACACAAGGAAAGAAAGTCTGATTTATCCGAGGAAGACAGATAAGCATGAAGGAGGCTGGTGCAGAGCGAGTGGGGGCATGAATATGGAGATGATATATGGATACGGGGAATAGAAAGGAAAAGGAAAAGGATGCGGGCAGGTGGGGTGGGCCAACGTCCATGAGCAGAAATCTCTAAGGCCTCACTTCAGGAAAAGAGCAGGTGTTCCTCACATACTGGGGGCCTGAGATGCATTCCTTTCATCTGCCCTCTCTTGCATTAATTCACCCTTTACAAAAAGCAGTGAGTCATTCTATGTATTTCAAAGGGGTGTACATGACTTGGTGACAGCAGCAGAAACAGGAGTTGAGTGATTGAAAGGTTGCATCCAGAGAGACACAGTGGCCTGGAAGAATACTAATACTAGACAAGGGTGAAACAAGCATGCCCATCCAAGATACAGGCAGAGACACCAATCTCAACCAGGTTAAGGTGCAAACAGAATAGCCTGAAGTGGATCTGTCATGATAGGTTTTTGTCATAACTCTAAAATCAAGAAAGCAATGAAACCATGTATCAGTGTTATACAAGGTCCCATATAGGGAGCTGGTGATGAGGTTGCTTTCCCCTTCTAATATGTTTTTATCTTCTTCCTGTTTCCAAGATAGTCTGGGAGGACTTTGAGAACAAGGATAAGAATATTCTTCCAGGTGTCTGCTGGACTAAAAACTACAAGCAAACAATGCTACGGATGCCCTGTTTCACTGGTATGAAGTCAGATCCTTCACTTTTTGCCAGTAGAATCAAATTCTGCAGGTCTATCTTTTGCTTATAATGTTACCAAATGGAATTCCAGAGCCCACCCTTAAAAATGCAAATCTTTATAAAAATTTTGTAAACAAGTCAACAAGTGTTGAAAGGCAATGGCCACTGCTGCTATAGGGGCAGCAGTAACTTTCTGCATCATTAAACTTGCTGAAGATGTTGCCATGACAAGGTGTGATACTGAAAACATTTATGAGAACACCGACCTTGTTGTATTGTGCAATACAGAGGCCTTATGATTATTCATAACTGTTACCAACTTGTTCTGTTCTCTGTTAATTTAAATCAGTCCTTGGAAGTATAATTTGAACAAATGGTCTTGAAACATGCCAGAAATTGTCATAGTTGTCCTGTGAAAATACCCTTCCAGGAGAACTTGAAATTCTCCTTGGTTGTCAAGCTTGATAATTCATTAGTCTAGCAACAATATTGTAATGACTCACATTTCTATAATTCTAAACAATTGATCTATAGACTCAACTGACGGTTTCCTCCTCTATTATAATGAGAAACTAAAGCCTGTGACTGTTAGAATTATTATTTTACTAAAGAAATCAAGAGTCTCATTTAAATGAACACAATCATAGGGTCATGGTGAACCCAGCAGTAAATGTATAATCAAATTCTTCAGCAGACTCTGAGCTCCTATAATTATATCTCATTAAAACCACTGCTCGAAGACCCCTTACAAAACTCTGGGTCTAATCTCTTCATGTTCCTTATAATTTTAATCCTCTTAAAAAGATAACATATATATGCTAATATATATATCTCCAAGAGAACTGAAAATATGTCTCCATAAAAGCTTGTTCATGAATGTCCCTAGCAACAGTATTCATAATAACCAAAAAGTAGACATAACTCAAACGCCCATCAACTGATAAGTTGATAAACAAAATGTATATAAATACAATGGAATATTATTTACCAATAAAAATAAACCATGTAGGGACTGAAGAGGTATCTCAGTAGTGAGGCACTACCTGGCATGTGTGAGGACTAGGATTTGATCCCCAGCACTACATACACAAATAAATAAATGAAAAACAAACCATTGGAAAAAAAATTGACACATGCTCTCTTTCTCTCTTAAAAAAAAAACATGAGGTATTGTATTGATCCATACTAAAGTATGGATGAATCTTATAAGCATTATGCCAAGTAAAAAAAAGCCAGTCACCAAAGATCACATATTGCATGAAATGTCCAGAATAAGCAAATCCCCAGTACCAAAAATGAAACCTAAAACAAGAATCAAATAATAAAAAGTTGTCACCAATAAGATACAAATGTAATATAATAGAATTACAAGAAATGTTAGAAGCATCATAAAAAACAAGAGAACGCAAACAAAAATCATATGAAATAAACAGCAAATAAGTAATGAAACAATAAGACTTAAATCTAATATATTAACAGTCATATTAAAGTATTAGACTAAATACTCCAATTAAAAGATTTTTTACATGGGTTTAAAAAAGAAAAATCCAACTTTATGCTACCTACAAAAATGTATTTTAAATATCCGTGCATTAATTGGTTAAAAGTAAAAGTAAGAAAAATCATATACCACACTAACATTCATTAAAAGAAAGGTGGAGTGATGATGTAAATATCAAGCAAAGTAGATGTCAAAGCAATAACAATTATAAGGGATGAAGAAGGTAATTTCATAAGGGAGTAAATTCATCAAGAATAAATAGCAATCTTAAATGTTTACATACTGCTGTGGTTTGGAAGTGGTTTGTGCCCCCAAAAGGTCTGTGTGATTGAGCCCACTCCCTAGGGTGATGCTACCAGGAGTAGCTGTGGTGTGGCTTAGTGGGGGGGCCCTTCGGTCACGGCAGAAGTGCTCCTGAAAGGGAGTCATCTGGGAGCCCTGAGTTATCACTAGAGGGTTGTTAAAAAAAAAAAAAAAAAGCAAGCCTGGCCCTGGCTCTCACTTTCCTATTTTGAGACGTGACTTCTTGCTCCTACAACACACCCACCACCCTCCCTAGAGGCCAAATCACTGGAGACAATTGCTATTGAACTTTGAAAGTCCTAAACTATGAGCTAATAAACCTCTTTTCTTCATAAGTTGGCTGCTTCAGGTACTTCATTGTTGTAAGGCAAAGTTGACTGATGTACACATGTGATAATAGTCCATCACAAGTAAGAGTAAACTGATGGCATTGAAAGGAGAAATTTTTAAAAATCCATATTTACAGACAGAAATTTTAATACTCCTCTGTTGGGTCTGCCCTTCACTCCATTTCAACAGCTGCCCTAGAGCGATCTTGTTACTATTTCCACAAGTTCCTTCAGGAAGGGCTGCTAGGTCCTGCTTTGCTAGGCTTCCTAATTCTTATGCAAAGAGTTAGAGTGGGTTGGAATGTGCTGTTACCTAGTTGTACTCAAAATCTGCATAACCCCTGGCAACTCCCTTAAAAGGATTATTGATTCCTTGGCTTCTCCCCTCCTTATAAAGACCCTGTGTGCCTTGATAATAAAGGGATTCTGGGCTGCCATCAGCTGCATGTGGTTGACTAGTTTCCCCTGCTGGGAGGGAAGGGGTCCCCGGACGAGGGGGGACCTGGGTTCTAGCCGTTGGCACTCATCCTCCTCCTGATTGGCTCCCGGGGGACAATCCAGCCCCCCAACACTCCTCTATAATAAAATTGATAGAAAATGTAAACAGAAGACATGAATAACACTATGAACCAGTTTGCCTTGATAAATATTTATAGAACACACTCTCCAAAAGTAGGAATACAAGTTTTTCTCAAGAGCTAACTGAACACTGACCAAATGGACCATAATAGAGGCCCTAAAACAAGGCTCAATAAATTTAAATGGATTTAGATGATTTAAAGTATACTTTCTGACCACAACAGGATAAATCATAAATTAATAGCAGAAAGATACCTTGAAATTCTTCAAGCCTTTGAAATTAAATATTTTTTTTCTTAACCAATGGGTCAATGAAGAAATAAAAAAGGAAAAAAAGCAGGTACTTTGAACTGAACGAAAGTGAAAACACATACAAAAACTTATTGAATTCCACTAAAGTGGTGGTTTGGGGAAAGTTTACAGCAATAAATGCCTATAATAGAAAAAGAAAGAATGTTTGAAATGAATGACCTCTACTTCCACCTTAAAGCCTTAGAAAAACAAGTACAAATTAAACTCCAAGCAAGCAAAATGAAGAAAATAATAAAGACCAGGAGAGTTCAGAAAATAATAGAAAAAAATGAAATAGAAAACTGGTCAAGAAAATGAAAAAAATTCTAATCAACTTGACCAGGAAAAACTCTAATCAAACTGATTATAGAGAATTCACAAACTACCAGTACCAGGCATGAGAGAGGTGACATCACTACAGAGTTTACAGATAATTCTACAGATAATGAGAACAGTTACGGTTTGGATCCTGAACATCCTCCAAAGGCCCATGTGTTGAATGAAGCCTTGGTCCTCAGCCATGTGCTATTAACTGGTGGTTGATCCTTTAGCAAATGGGGCCTAATGAAAGGAAATTAGGTCATTGGGTACTCCATGGAATGGTATATTAGGATTCTACCCCTGTCCTGTCTCTCTCTTGGCTTCCTGGCCATCATGGGGTGAATGGGTCTTCTCTTCCACCATGATGTATTTTGCTGTCACAGGCCCACAGCAACAGGGACAAGAAATCATGGACTGAAATCTCTGAAACTGTGAGCATAATGAACCTTTCCTCCTTTTAAGTTGATTTACCTTAGGCTATTTGTTGCCTTACCAAAAATTGACTAGCACAATTAGGAACCACTTTACACCAATAAATTTGACAAGTTGCTGTATTGAGGTGAAGACATTCCTTGAAAGACATAAACTATCAAAGCTTACTCCAGAAGAAATAGATAACCCAAATATTCCTACAGCTAATTGAGGAAATTGATTTTGCAATTAATATCTTCCCAACAAAAATAAAAAATAAATAGATAAACAACATCAAATAAAAACCCTTCCACATCCAGAGAGCTTCACTGGTAAATTCTACCAAACGTTAAAGGAAGAAATCATACCAATTGTACACAAGAAAATCACAAAGAAGGAACACCTCCAAATTCATCCTGTGAGGTTAGCATTACCACAATAACAAAACCAGACAATTACAAGAAAATAAAATTAAAGACCAATATCATTTATGAACATAACATGTAAAAATTTTAAATAAAACTTTGTAAATTGAACTAATCAATATGTAAAAGGATAATACATCAAGGTCACATTGGGATTTACCCTACAGTTTAAAGGTTGGTGTAATATCCAAGCACCAATCAATGTTATTAAAATTAAAAAATAAAAAATATGTGATCACCTCAACAGGTGCACAAAAAGTGTTTTTTGTTCTATTTAACATTCATTCTTGATCGAGGGAAAAAAATTTCCAATAAACAAGCAAAGGAAAAGAATTTTCCTTAAGCTGGTAAATAGT
Source organism: Aplodontia rufa (assembly GCA_004027875.1). Lineage (NCBI taxonomy): Eukaryota > Metazoa > Chordata > Mammalia > Rodentia > Aplodontiidae > Aplodontia > Aplodontia rufa. The sequence goes on from PVKS010031781.1 coordinate 12,111, forward strand.
ATGTACTAAAAACGTACAGTTTACATTAGACTGTTTAAATGATTTCTCTTTTAAAGAAATTAGACAAAAATATCTGGTCTTATAATTTCTCATAAGCTTTATACTGAAGGTTCTAGCTAGCATAATTTAAGAAAAATGACTAGATTGGAATAAAGGAATGAAACTGTCCTTATTCGCAAGATGATATGATCATCTGTCAAAAGTCTACTGGAATCCATCAAAATAAATTATTAAAGCAAATCAATTAGTCTTGCAAGATTGAAGAATAAGAGATAAATATACAAAATTATATTTTCATTTATTAGCAAAAGCCAGAAATAAAATTTACATGTTAAATATTTTAAATTTTTAACCATTCCAATAGTATCAAAAAATGAGACACTGCCCAAAGATCCACAAATATTCCAAAAGATGTATATGTGCACAGTGAAAATTATAAAACATTGCTAAAAAAAATTTAAAAAGACCTAAATAAAGAGAATGCTTTCTTATAGATCAGAGGTCTTAATTCTGTCATTGCCAATTCTCTAAAAATTAAATGTAATTCCAATCAAATCCCAGCAGACTTTTTGTGGTACCTAGGATGGCTAAAATAACTCTGAAGGTTAAAAAACAAAAATAAAAACCACACACATACACACACACACACACACACAGAGTTGGAGGGCTAGTATTACTTGCCTTCAAGAGTAATTATAAAGCTACAGTAATCAAGATAGTGTGATTTTGGCTTCTCAATACACACACAGAATCAACAGAACAAAACAGACTCCAGAGAGACCCAAAATATATGGCAAAGATGCAAAAGCAATTCAGTGGAGAAAGGATAGTCTTTTTCCCGGTTGATAATAGAACAATTACATATCTTTAAGGAAAAATTAAACTTTGATCCATACCTCATAACATATACAAAAACTAATTCTAGATATATCAATAATATAAGGGTAAAATATAAAACTATAAAATATCTAGAAGAAATCAGGAGAAAATTTCTGTCACTTTGGATTAGGCCAAGTTTTTTATTTGTTTGTTTGTTTGTTTTTAAGAGAGAAGGACAGAGAGAGAGAGAGAGAGACAGAGACAGAGAGAATCAATTTTATTTAGTTTTTCATGTGACTTTCGTTGCTCCAACACTTTGTTGTGTATGTGGTGCTGGGGTTCGAACCCACATCCTTGCACATGCCAGGCAAGCACTCTAACTGCTGAGGCACCGCTCCAGTCCAAGATTTCTTAAATACAGTACCAGAGGCACCACTGCTAAAAGACAACGTTGATAAATTGGACTTCATCAAAATTTTAAACCTGAACCCTGTTCCAAAAAGATAGCCACAGTCAGAGAAAATATTACAAAGCATAATCTGGCAAGGAATTTATATGCAGAAATTATGAGGAATTCTCAAAACATATGAGCCAGGAGACAAAATGGACAAAAGATTTGAATATTTTGACAAACATGACATACATGGATATAAAAGATGTTCAACATCATTAATGATAGGACAAATGCAAAATAAAACCACAATGAGATACCTAACATCTACCATAACAACAATAGCACCAATGCTGATGAGAATGTGGGGGAACTCAAACTCTCAGACACTGTTGGTGAGGCTATAAAATGACCACCACCTCTTTGGAAACAGTTCAGCAGGCACCGACCATGTCATCTAACAATTTAATTCCTAGGACTCACCCCACAGAAAAGAATATATATGTCTGCAGAAATCCTTATATACAGACGCTCAGAATAGCTTTATATGTAATAACCAGAAGTTAGAAACAACCCAAACGTCCATCAAGAGCTGAATGGGAAAAATCATGATATATCCGTACAATGAACTAGTGCTTCATTTTTTTTTTTTAAATGAAGTATTGGCAACAAGAAAGCTCAAGGATATAACTCAAAATAATTAAGTAAAACTATATGGAAGAACACAGACAAATTAGAGCACATACAACAGTTTTCATCTGATAAATCTCTAGAAAATGCAAACACTAATCCACAGAGGCAGGAAGTAGATTGTTGTGGCTTGGAGATGGGAGCATGGTGGGAAGAAGAAGGAATTGCAAGGAGGCATAGATAAACTTTTGTGCTCATTATCTTTGTTGTGGCAATGGCTTCACAGCTGTATTTCTAAGTCAAATGCTATCAAATTGTAATTTAAATATGTGGAATTAAATATGGGTCAATTATCCCTCAATAAAGTTTTTGTAAAGCATAACCAACATGCCAAATCATTGCGAGTAGTTATTATACATGATCTAAATAAAACACAGTACAATATGTGGAAAAGTCACCAGGAGGCCAAAATAAGAATTCTTGGTATACTTACCTCAGCTGCTTGCTTCACTAACTTGCCCTCCCACTCAGGCTTCGGTGTTGAATTCAGCTCTACTCCCTTCTGGCTGGGTGTGATCTCCACATTAACGGTGGGCTTCTCTCTGTAAGGAAAGAGGCAAATGAAAGAAAGAAAGAGAGAAAAGCAATGGCTTATCAGTAACAGGTTTATTCGGGAGAAACCTGAGGAAGGCTGGTTTTCTGGTGGGGAGAAACATGAGTTCCAGGATCTGAGGTACTTGTGTGCTAAGCATCTTATTAAATGCCTGGTTGTGTACACCACCCTCGTCTGACACACGTTAATGAATGAGTATGGTCCAGCAGAAGGTTTTTCCATATGGTTGGGAGCAAATGAATCCTGCATTGGATTCTTTTGAAACCCCAGGCAAAAGTTTTTACCTTCATGACTGCATCTAGAAGCTGATGAATGGCAGCTCTTGGACACATAGGTCCTGGCAGTAAAGTGGCCTTTGCTGCCCTTGTGTGGGTCACAGGAAGGGGTTGTTCCGTTGGTTGTTACACAGATAGGGCAAAAATGAATATGGGGAGCCAGAGGAGCATCCTATTGTTTTAAGGATAGCGGAGGAGTAGGAGGCAAAGAGAGAAGAAAGTGATTTGAGTGGGGGTGAATTCAGAGAGTATTCCTTGGAGCCAGAGGTAAGTGATAAAACTTATCACCTGCGTTGGGCCTAAATGAAGTGGTGGTGAGTGTCCTGTAGTTAAATCATATACTACAGTCTCCAGGAATGCTCATAGGGAGGGGTAGGAGAGCTGGGGAAAGTCAAAGCTTTATTGGGGTGGAGAGGAACAGAGTCAGTGGGTGTAGAGGTGTGGGTGTGTTGGTTTAGTTGGGCTGCCTCTTTTGCTAACTGATCTGTCTCATTGTTTCCTAGTGAGATATAATGTTTGTCCCTCTGATGTTCCTTACAATGTAGGATGGCAGTACAGGAGGGGACAAGGGCCATTTTTAGTAATTGTTCAGTAAGTTTAGCATTGGAGATGGTTGTCCCCCTTTGAGTTAGGAATCCTCTTTCTCTCCAGATTAGGGTGCTTGGATATATGCTATTGTGGGTGTATTTGGAGTCTGTGAATATATTAATAGATATATCTTTAGCTAAGGAGAGTGCTCAGGTAAAGGCTGTGAGTTCAGCCTGTTGGGAGGTGGTGCTGGGGGACAGGGAGGAAGTTTAATGATTTTGGTGACGACAAAAGGATAATTTTTTCTGAAGTATGGCCCTGAATGATGGCATAACACATCATGAGGATATTGTTTTAGGGAGCTGCTGTCAATGAACCAGTTAGGGGAATTAGGGAGTGGTTGGTCTGTGATATGTGAAAAAGGGTTGATAAGGAGGTCTAAGGTGTCAGAACAGGAGCGAGAGATTAGAGACAATGGTGGAGAGCCGGAGCCATGTGAAGGTCAAAGGGTTGTGGGGCTTACTGAATGATCTTGTTGGAAAGAAACCATGGGATCACTAAGGTGAGCATGTAGCAACTGAGTTCTGGAAGGGAGTAGGGAGAGAAAGGCTTTATGGCTGAGAAGATCTGAGAGAGAGTGGAAAGTTAGGACATGTTAGTATGTGCTAAATGTGTTGGTATAAAGTGAATTTTTGTACCTCAGGTATGAGGAGGGTGGCAGTGGCTAGGATTTTTAGACACAAAGGCCAGCCTTTGTATACGGGGTCAAGTTGTTTGGATAAAAAGGCAACAGGCTGTGGGGTATCTCCTGCCTTTTGATAGAGGATCCTAAAACTTGGCCATGTTTAGAATGGAGAGAGAAAAAGGCTTTGAGGGATTTCGTAAGTAAAGGGTGGAAGATGGCATGAGGGAATTTTGGAGAGTCTAAAGAGCTGAAGAAAGAGGTGAGGAGACGGAAGGGGCTCAGATAAATGCCTTTTTGAGGTTTCATAAAGAGGTTTTGCAACAAGAGAAAAATTAGGGATCCAGATTCAGAAGTAATTAAAGAGGCCTAATAAAGAAAGGTGTTCCCTTTTGGTGGAGGGAAGAAGAGCAGTCTGGAGTGCTGTTAAGCGATTAGGGAGTATTGTATGGGTGTCTGGAGTCACAATTATGCCTAAATATAGGACTTTGGGAGAGCAGATTTGGGCCTTGGATTGGGAGACCTTGTACCCCCATCTTGCCAATGCATTAAGGGGAGTGGCAGTGTGAAATTTTGAATAATCTCTTTTCAATACTTCAGTATAAGGGGTTAAAGGAGAGTTGGACTGGACTGAGGGTCGGGTGTCCTCCCTTGGGGACAGTCCACTTTCCAGTGTTCCCATTGTCTGCAGTTTGGGCAGGGCTTGGTGGGGAGCCTTGGATTAGGGCAAGCCCAATGCCTATCTAGGTCACATCAGTAGCAGGCTGTGGGTGGGCCAGTAGGAGCACATGATGGATGGATGGCAGAAGCCAGAAGTTGGTATTTGGTTTTGAGGTGTTTTTCTTTTTCCCTCCTGGCCTTATTCTCCCTGTTGTTAAAGACCTTCAAGGTGGTATCTCGGCATTGCTGCTGTGAGGTTTCAGAACCCTTCTATAGTTGTCTGGGGCCAACTGGCTAATGAATTGGACGTGTAGAAACGTAGTGCCAGCTGGAGATTCCAGGTCAAGATTGGTGTATTTAGCCACTGCTTCAGTTAGTTGGGCAAGGAAAGGAGCAGGATTTTTATCCAGACCCTGGGTGATCTCCCTATTTTATCATAACTGACCTGGGTATGGGCATTTTCATTCACACCCTCAAGAAGGCATGTTACCATCTTACTGAGGGGAATGACTCCAGGGTTTGGGGGCTGGTAGGTCCAATTGGGGTCAGCAACGGGGAGGACCATATCAGCTATGAGTTGGTGTGGGGTCATGCTATGAAGGTTGTTAGCATGTTCCCTGGCTGCCTGGCAGATACGGGTTTTTTCTTTTTTTAATCTGTGTGTTAAAAAGTGGAAGTGAGGATATAATAGATGTCAGCTCAAGTGAAGTGATAGGCCTGGGTAAGACATAAAAATTCCTTTTTATATCTAGTAGGGTTTTCAGAGAAGGATCTTAATTTGTCCTTAATTTTGGGACATATCAGACATGGAGAAGGAGATATGAACCCAGCCAGGGCCCTCAGTTTCTGCCACCTCACGGACAGGAAACACATGTTGAGGTTGGGAGTTATAGGTTTTTGTGTGGGTAATTGGAAGGGAAGGAAAAGAAAGTGGGGAGGGTGGAGATATGGGTGGGCGAGGACTATTAGGAGAGTTGGGGGTATGATAAAGAGGTGGTTCATCTGCAACTTCAGAGCAGCAAGCAAGGTAGTAAAGAAGGAGGTAGGAGGGTGTGGGTTTTAGGTTTCTTGGGAAGGAGAGTATCTGTAGGGAGGAGCAGAGCAAAGTTGACACAGGCAAGGATGGGAACAAAGATAGCTTAAAAAGCCTGGAGATAAAGAATTTCAGACCATTTGCCATTTTGGTATAGGAAGCTATCAAGATCTGTTAGTATTTTTTGGATCAAAGGTCCCGAGCCAAATTTGGGCCATTGAGTCTGGCTAATTTGTATTGAGGCCAAATCAGGATGCTTAATCAGATAATGCACTTAGGCTTGAGGTCAGATTGACAGTGAAGAGTTTTGAAGTTTTTTAGAAGACATCTGAGGGGGTAGTCTCTAGGAATGGACTGTTTTGCCCCCATAATGGAGAGGTATGAAGGGTGTGACAGGAGAAAACAAAGCATCCTCCGTTTACTCCTTGCCACCCAGATCACTTGGGAGTCAGTAGGTCTGATCCCAAGGTGAGGACCCCCAGGGTCCGGAAATGAGGGGGTTTCTAGCAGGGTACCTCTGCAAGAAACCTGGAGTCTTACCTCTCCGGCGAGTTGATTAGGGTGACCGGTGTTGTATGCGGGAACCAAATGGAGAATGGATCTGTTATCTGGAGGTCTGGCAGGACAGCAAAAGGAAAGACAAGAATGAGGTTTCCAGAGGGCACCAATAAAGAGCTCAGAAAAGCTCTTGCTCCATTCGAGTAGCAATAAGGCTGCAAAAATCTCACCCCGGGAGGGGGTTGATTTCAGATCACAGCCAATGTTTAGCTATAGCGAATGTGGAGGGTTCTCTGAATCTCAAATCTTGTTAAGAAGAGAAGTGGAGAGGGACAGATGAAGAATAAAGCAGAAATGGAGACAGGAGAATAGGAGGGAGCATAGGAGCTCCATTTTCCCACCCTGAAAGGAAAAGCAGTTGAGAAGGAGAATGTGGAGTGAAGCAACAAACAATCCAGACATCAACAGATCAAGGAGATTTATTGCAATAGTTGCAGGAACACACTTTCCAAATGGAAAATGGCTGCTTGGCTTTCACATATGTGATCTTTTACCATTTATCTGATAAACTGGTGACAGAGGAGGGTGTCACAGCAGGAATTTTTCTGGTTAAACTGGGTTTTTCTGAAGGGTGGGGATCCTCTAATAAGTATGAGAAGTAGGAAGTCTGATGGTCCATTTTCAGAATGTAGCCTTAAGGAAGCCATCTTAAGTCTGGGAACCATGAGGCTAGGAGGAAGCCATCTTTAAAACTCCCCAATACATGTCTCCTTACACTTGTAAGTGCCACCCATTTCCTGTACCCCACTTACCTTCTTTGACTTTCCATACCCTGCCTATCTACTTCCTGTACCTGGCCCTATCCAATCTTAGCCCATCATGTGGATTATGCCCCTGAGCTCCTCCAATCAGAGTGAAGGGCAGGATTATATCAGACTGGGGATAAATACTTGCAGATTTCCTTTGTGCAAGTGAGCACTTCTGAACCCTCCCTTGAAAGCCCACCCCCTCATGGGAGTAAAATTTTTGCCTTGCTTACCCAACTCCAACCATGTTTGTTATATCTCTAATAATTTGATGCTTGGTGTGGAGCTCTGTAAATCACCTGGGAGGTTCATGAGGCTCTCTCTCCCAAGAGGAGATATGACCCACCATCTTGTTGTGGTGGCCTTGGGAGTAGAGAACAGCAGCAACTCCCGTGGCTGATGGGACTCAAGGTCAAAGATGGATAAGCTACACAGGGAGAGACCCAAGCATGCATGAGCCAATGGAAGGAAAATCTTTTTCTTAAACTCAAGGAAGGAAAGAGGGATATATACTGCCTTTGTGGTTGAAGCATCCCATGGGGTTAGATTTAAATGCATCTGAGACATTTCTAGGACATGGGGTGAGTAGACAAACTGGTCAGAAACCAGAATAGTGGTTTGGGGTAGTTAAAAGGTTGCAACAGACCTCCAATAAAGGAAATTAACTAGATTATTTTTCTTGGACTCAGAAACTCAGAATCATACCTGGGATAAAACAGGATGGGGAAATAAAAGTTTTACTCTAGATAAACAGGATGCCAACAGAGGGGGGAAACATAAAATTTCATAGATAGCCCTCTGGGCTAGATGTTAAATTTTGGAAGATAATCCTAGGAAAAGGAGAGAGGGGGGGGTGGATTTTAAATCCAAGCCACAGGCTATAGAACCTAAAAGACTTTTGTAGGCTGAAATTCTCCTAAATTCTTCCCTTATGCTAGATCACTGGAGAAAATCTATCTGCATTTTGCCTTGGGGTAATGTAGATATTGGCCTAAAATGCTCAGATTGAATCTATAAAATGAGTGACTCACCCAGGAACTTTAGGGAACTCCCTAATTCCTGCAGCTTCCCTCTTCTCTCTTGTTGGGCATAAGGAAGGAAAATGGAAAGATGGCCCTTTCACTTTTTTTGTATGTGTGAACTTCTGCATTTTTGTTTTTTGGTGTGAACTTCTGCAGTTTTTTTGAGTTCGTGATTTTTATAGTGAAATTCACCTTTGATCATATTTTTTTCAATCAGTCTTTTTTTTTTCTAACTATAGAAATTCTTTTCAGCCTCTGCCTTCCCTGCTGTCTTTACTCAGAGGTCAAATATTCAAAGCTCTAAAATCGTTGCTTCCTGTATTTTTTGTATGTGTGTGCTGTGCACACCTGTATTGTATGTTTGTGTACATGTGTGTTATATGTTGGGTCAACATGGTACCAAATTGGCTTAAATGAGTGCTCATAAATTAAATTTTAAGAAAATGGATCCAAATACTTTCATTTCATGTGACTCAAACATTTAAAAACAGGTTCAATTTAAATTAGATAAGCAAATAAGAGTAAAGATATTTTTAAGATTATTAGCTCACATGTTTTCCTAGGTGGTCAATCAACAGAATGTTGGTTTCTATAAATGTTTAAAGTGTAACATTTCTATAAATGTTTAAAGTTATCTTTTGATTCTAGGATTTTCTATAACAAGGGAGAAATGTCTTATACTCTTTGACTTCACTTGTCTGATGTATTGGTTTTATAAAGTTGACTTTTAAAAATGAGTAAATTTGATTTAAAATAAATAATATTAATCTTCATGCATGTTTGCTAAGAGATGTTTGATTGCTGCTGCTCACTGAGTTCAGGTGCACTTGACTTCTTGGATTCTATAGGACAATACATATTTGGGTCTACTAAATGTGTTCACATTGTTGGTAAATGGGAAAAATTTAAGGTTTGGTTTCTGGGCCTTCACTAAAAGCTCAATTAAAATTCTAACAGGCGTGATTCTACATACAAAAAGGGAAAAAGGTTTCAACTGTGTTTCAACTAAATTACTGTAAAGAGCATAAAGCACTTGATCTTAGTAACAGGAACAATTAACAAAAATTCAGAAATTTTATAAGGATTGTTTCAAAATGTAAATATAAGAAAGGGTCAAAAAGAAGAGATATAAGAAAATTATAGGTATAGAAATACTTTGATATGAAAATCAGAATGAAAGAATTGTTCCTGGATGAAAAGGTATTTTGTATGGTAAAGTAGGCAAGCTATAGAATGTCTAAATAAGTTGTAAAAGGTTTGTGGAAGGTAAGCCTAAAAAGTCTGCATGTGATTAAGTTAAATATAATTGGAACAATTGGTTAAAGTTTAAGGTTCCTCCTAAAGTCAAATATTAATGTACTGCTATAACATGGGTTTCTTAAGACACTGATCTCTTCTTAACTATCAAGATAATTCCTGATGATAGGTTTACTTAAGGAAACTAAATTTTTTTTCAGCATGAGAAAATATATTTTACTCCAACAAATTTCCATAGACTATGTAGCTTATGAATAACATAAATTTATTTTTAATAGTTCTGAAACATGGAAAGGTTCCAGAAATACCTGTTTCTAGAAACTTTCCTCACTCTATAGGACTTATAGGGAATTGAACATCCAAGAAAACTAAATATTAAAGACACTGAAGCTTGCACCTGTACCAGAGGGCCACATTGCCATATTAAGGTCTGATTTGTATCATTTGCTTTAACTACAGAAACATTTCATTGTTATATAAATAATATGTATTTATGTACCAGATAATAAGTCTATTTCTGATCATCTAACTAAAGAAATTTAAAGTTATCTTTTGATTCTTGTCAGTATTAGACCTATAATTATAATTAACCCACATTATGGATTCTAAATTTGTCTTAAAAGATTAAACTTAATTAATATAAGGACATTTAATATAATTATAATGGTATCACTGACTTTTGTAGTGTATTAGATATATTCATGTCCTCTAGGTATACAAATCTCTTTAAATGTAAAGCTTAGGGAAATACTTTACTAAGATAGTGTTTCCTAACTAAAGTTGTCCTCCATTGTAGTATCTTTCAGACTTATAGAGACAACAAATTTTGGGAAGATTTATTTATGTCATTTAATATTTTGTAATTGGATAAAAATAAGCTGTCATCAATGTTATGTAACATTTTGTGTTTCTCCTTTGCACTGGGATGAAAATTTAAAGACATTTTTGAAGGACAAAGGGGAGAAGCTAATTTGGTTAAGAACTGACAATGTGAAACATGAAGGTGTTTTGCTACTTTTTCCAAAGGGAGAGAATTAACAGCTCTCTTAGCCTTTGATTCATGTTAAAGGTTTGGGATTATAAAAATTACATTTCTTGGTTCAAACTATTATGCAAACTGAACACCTTACTACTCTTGTTTTTCATTTTGTATTTCTTCTTGTAAAACCTTTTTTTTAATTAGATGGATATAGAGATACAATTGAGGGGGAAACATTTAAGAACCATTGTATATATACTTAGTCATCTGGGGCTAATACCATATCATGGATGTCCAGCTTGGGTTTCCCCCTGTTGCTGTTTCCCCAGAAGAACTCCTGAGTTAAATGGATATCTTGTGGAGGACAGCAATCTCCTTCTGAGATGATTCTCACGAACTCAAAAAAACTGCAGAAGTTCACACCAAAAAACAAAAATGCAGAAGTTCACACATACAAAAAAAGTGAAAGGGCCATCTTTCCATTTTCCTTCCTTATGCCCAACAAGAGAGAAGAGGGAAGCTGCAGGAATTAGGGAGTTCCCTAAAGTTCCCAGTTTGCAGTCCCACCAGCAGTGTAACAGTGTTCCTCTTTTCCCACAGCCCCTCCAGCATCTGTTGTTGTTTGAATTTTTCATTCTTGCCTCTCTAGCAGGTGTGAGGTGGTATCTCATTGAAGTTTTGATTTGCATTTCCCTTATAGATAATGATGTAGAGCATTTTCTCACATATTTATGGGCTTTCTGGACTTCTTCTGGTGAGAAGTTTCTTTTTAGATCCATAGCCCATTTATTGATTGGATTATTTGTAAGTTCGGTGTTTAGTTTCTTTAGTTCTTTATATAT
>PVKS010031782.1:0-23130 GCA_004027875.1 Aplodontia rufa
CCAGTGCCTGCAGTCAGATCCAGCTAATGGTGGCTGCAAGTCACAGACCGCAGGTGCTCCATGGAAGCAGGTCCCTCCTCACCTCCATCCTGCCCCGCGGTGCTTTCTCTGGATTTTCAGGTTTTTTTCCCTTCCAAGCTCTTATTTCTCCCTTGAGGCACAGGGCTGTGGCTTCTGGGTGAAGATGGAAATAGACCTGACTAGAGGAGGGCTTGGTATTGTGAGTTTAAAACTAGAGCAAGCAGGGGTGGAGCGGTGGCTCAGCGGTTCCGGCACTTGCCTGGCAAGCACGAGGACCCGGGTTCAAACCCCAGCACCACGGACACAGTGAAGTGTGGGAGCAACGAAAGCCACATGAAAAACGAAACAAAATCAATTCTCTCTCACTGTCCCTCTTAAAACAGAACAACAACAACAACAAAAAACCAAACGAGAGCAAGCTGACCTGAATACCGTGCTTGTGCACAGAACGTGCTGATTGGCTGGAAGTTACAAGCCCGCACCCGATCCAGGCCTCCCCTCCAGGGTCCTGTAGTCCAGCAGTGGAGTTTAGATATGTCCTTGCAGAAGAAATGCAACTCTCAGACAGCACGAGCCTGTGACAGGGACACGAATTCAGTCAGTGGACCCAGTGGACCGCAGATGGCATTAAACAACTTTGATTCACACCAGAAAAGTAGTTCATTGTTTCAGATTTTTTTCAGTTTTCCTGATTACCTTTAAAAAAGAGAAAGTCCTAGATGTGTGCTGAAATATCTCAAACACACCTTCCAAACACCTTTTAATTTCCTCAATAGAAACAAAAAGAAATGGGGCTCTGGCCCACAGCCTTTGACCCCTCACGGAGCACCTCAGCTCACCAGCGTTCTTGGCTTTGGTTAGAGTTTTGCAGACCACGCTGCGTGGTGTTTAGGTGGTGAGGGTTTTCGGCTCCTGGCGTTGATGTGATTGGTCCTAGTGCAGGCTGCCCAAATCACCAGGCTCCACGCCACAGGCAACAAACGTTTCCTTCTCATCATTCTGGAGAGGGAACCCTGGGGTCAGGGTGCCAGCAGGGTCACCTTCTCGGGGACGTCCCTCTGGCTACTGCTTTCTTGCAGTGTCCTCGTGGGTGGAAGGAGAGTGAGCTCCTTCCAGCTCTTCTTGCCGGGTACCTGCAAGAAGTCGTGACCCAAGGCCTTCCTGAGCCTCACCTCCTGGTACTGTCACACCGGGGTTGGGATTTCAGCACAAATTTGGTGCTGGTGTTGTGGAGGAGGGACACAAACGTTCAGTCTATAACACTAAAAAATCCATTTAGGTGAAAATAGCAATTTAATTCCAAATAGGAAATAGTGGTGCAAGAAGGACAAAATATGGCAGGAATCCTAAGGGGCATCTGAGCGCTCCTGAAACGGTCCATAAGTGTCAGGTGAGTGCTTTCGTTTTCAACTGCAAGTGGAGTCTTAGGAATGGCAGTATAGCGGCAGTCAGGGAAGACTTCCTAGAGGAGGCATATGGGCTGCAGGACTGAACTGAATGGATCCCTAGTTTAGCCACAGCTGTGATCATGTGGTGAAAAGAACCTATGCTGTTTTCTCCCCAACCTTTTTATTTTGCAAGGATTGTTGATTCACATGTGGTTGTAAGAAGCAGTAGAGAGAAGCCACACACCCTTCCCCAGGGACCTCCGTAGTTCAACAGCACAGCTAGGAAATGCATAACCAGTAGGTCGCCGACCTTCTTCAGATCTCACACACCCGCTTGGTCCCACGCAGTTTCATGGCATGTGTGGATGGGTGTCACCATTGCTGACATCAAGACGCAGTTTCAACCCAGGAATCCCTCCTCTACCCTTGTACAGCCACAGCCACCTCCTCCCTTGCCTATTTCCTAACCCATGGCTACCACTAACCTGTCACGTGTCTCCAGTTTTGTCAGCTCAAGAATGTCATATAAATAGAATCGCATGGCAAGTAACCTCTCCACGTTGGTCCTTGCGATCCACCCTGTTGCTGCTCCCGTCAACAGTGCACCCCTGCAAGCTGCTGAGCAGTGTTCTGCGGCAGGAACGCACACCCTTTAGCCACTGCAGATAGTGCAGGGAGTTTCTGGCTGGGGGCTCGCAGGAATGCACATGCTATGGCACTTGTGTGCGGGTTTCCAGGGAGACCTAAGTTTGAATTTCTGGGATACATAATAAACACCCAAGAGTGCAATCGCTGTCATGTATGTAAGGTCAGCCCCCAAAGCAGCGAAGCAAAGCTTTTACTGGGATCGAGAGCTCTTGCGACAAATTCGCTGGACCAGCACAGTGAGGGCAGGGAGGCGAAGTGAGACCACACCTAAACCCGGGGCCCTGACTTTATCTGGGGTGGGCAGAGGAGATCCTTCAGAGATCGGCTGGTAGCTCCCATCAATCATCGGGCATTATGAGATGCCACTGGGGCTTGTTGGCCAGCCTCTGATCAGTTGTTTCTTTCACGTGTGCGTGGGCTGCCCCATGCCTCACCCAGGTGCCTGGAATCAACCTAACATCCTGAACTTTTTGGTGATATAGGGCGTTGATTTTCATCCAGGTCCTTCTTGCTGTTTATGGGGCACCGCAGGGGAGGGGAAGGCCTGGGTGCTGGTCCGTCAGCAGAGGGGCAGCTGCAAGAGTGCAAGAGAATTTGGTTGTCCAACAACCTTGCCCGTGCAGTTTCGGACAACCTGTGATAGAGACTTCAGAGAAGTCAGCGAGCAGCAGGAGTAGGAGGTGAGTGAGAGATCTTGAGTTTGGTGGCCCCAGCATGGTGGAAGTCCAGGACTGGGCATCTGGGAAGGGTGCCTTTTTAAGGCGGGAGACATGATACCAAGAGGAGTGGCCCTAGAGTTTGGCTGCTGTTAGGGTGGTAAATAAAACTGTGTGGGGTCCAGTCCAGCTTGCAGCGATTGAGGATGCAGTTCCTGAAGCAAAACTGCGTCACTCAGTCGAAGGGCTGTGATCCGGCTGGAGATGAGGTGGTAGATGGCGTGGGAGACAGTGGTCTGCATGTTCCCTTAAGAGTTTGTGTAAAAGTGTAAGGTCAGATAGGGAAATTTTGGTTGATTAGGAAAGGACGCCCATAGAGTAGCTCAAAGGGGCTGAGGCTTGAGGGGCCCTTGGGGCTGCCTGAAGGAGATTGGGCCTGGAGAGCTTGAGCTCGATGGTCAGTTTAGTAAGATGATCCTGGAGAATGCCGTTAGCCCTTTCACCCTTACCCTAGGATTGGGGTCGATAAGGGATGTGGAGCCTCCAGGTGACGTTGACGCCTTTGGAGACTAGCTGAACAACCTGAGGGGTGAAGGCAGGACCGTTGTCTGACTGGATGGACGCAGGAAGTCCGAATCTAGGAATGATCTGTTCAATGATGGAGGCCATGTTGTCTACTGTCTCCCTAGAGGTGGAGAAGGCCTCTATCCAGCCTGAAAAATAACAACCAAACTAAGTAGGGAACGGAGCTTTCTGTGTCTTGGCGTATGGCTGAGATCAGTCTTCCAGTCTTCACTGGCTGATGGCCCCTCATCTGCTGTGTTGGATCTTGGGTTTGATGCCCCCTTGTAGGGAAACGGTGCAGCAGACCGGGCAAGCGGAGTGGACCTGCTGCGGAATGGCTCTCATTCCTGGGAGATAAAGGAGGGGTTGGAGGAGCTGCAGGAGAGGCTTGGGGCCAATATGAAGAGAGCTGTGAATGTCCATCAGCAAATTGTAAGCTTGCTGCTTGGGAAGGGCAATCTGGTCCCCCAGGCAGATCCAGCCATCATCCCCAAAATGGCCACCCTGAGTTGTCAAGTCCTTCTGCTCCTGTGGTGAATATTCAGGTTTGATGGCAGTCGATAGGAATAGGATGGGGGCTGTTGAGGACTTTGTTGTTAGCCCCCGTGCTATAGAGTCTGCCTCATTGTTGCCCATGGCTATAGGGTCTGAGGAATTTTGGTGTCCTCGGCAGTGTGTATTGGGAGCTCAGGATAGCAGCTGCAGTGCCTCCAAGAGTTTGGAAATTAGGGAGGCCTTGACCACTGATGACCCCTTTGTGGTTAGAAATCCACGCTCCTTCCAAATAGCCGGATGTGAGTGAGCAACTAAAAAGGCATATTTGGAATCTGTAAATGTTAACCTGTTTGTCTTTGGATAGGATGAGGGCCCTGATGAGAGCAAAGAGTTCAGCTTTTGGGGAGGTGGTCCCTTCTGGAAGGCAGCTGGCTTCCAGACCTGAGGCAGAGGTGACTACTGCATAAGCAGCCCTACGGCACAGAACTGCCATCTACAAAAACAGGTCAGGTGAGGGGAGTAGGTGATCAAGGAGGTCCTCACAGGGTGAACGTAGGGCCTCTAGTACCTGTGGTCAGGTGGTTGAGGGGACACTGGGAGCAGCATAGCAGGGTTGAGGGAAGAGGAAGAGCAGAGAGTGAGGGTGGGGTTTTCTATAAAGAGAAGATGAAATTCCTGAATCCATGATGGGCTCAGGAGGGGCAGGGGTTTGTGGCTTGAGAGGTCATGCAGGTGACAAGTGGAGAACACGGTGACTAGCTGGAGTAAGGTGAGTTTTAGGGCTTCCTTGGTCAGTTCAGCTGCTGCTGCCAGTGCCCGGAGGCCCGGTGGCCATCCACGGACTGTAGAATCGAGTTGCTTGGAGAGATATGCCACTGGTCTGTAGGAAGGTCCGGTTGGTTGAGGGAGGAGGCCAGTGGCAACACCCTGCCTTTCACCCATGAAGAGGTAGAAAGGACGGTTAGGGTTGGGTGGGGGAGATGTGAGAGCATCTCTGAGCTTGTAAAAGGAGTTGGATACCATATTGGGGGAGGTGAGGGGCCCATGAGGGATCTCCTTTGCTGCCTGATATAGAGGTCTGGCAAGAAGTGCAAAGTTGGGGACCCAATGTCTGAAAAAGCCAACCAAACCCAGGAAGGAGAGGATATGCCTAAATAACTGAGGAGATGGTAAGCTGTTCTTTGGCCGGGGAGACCCGATAGCCCCAAGATCCCAAGAAGTTAAGGAGCCGAGAAGTGTGAGTTTGGGAGGTTTTGAGGGATGAGCTATATAAAAGAAGGTCAGCCATATATTGTAGGAGACTACTATCTCCCAAGTCAGAGGTAGCCAGATCCTGAGCCAAGGCTTGCCCAAGGCGGGGGGGCTGTCCCGGAAACCTAGGGGTAGGATCCTCCCACGTGAGGGCAAAGAGGTAATGGGAATCAGGACGGAAAGGAACTGTAAGGGTTAGGAACCACAGGATGGATGCGAACAACTGCCTCGTTAATTAAAAGGAGATCCTGGACCAAGCGATAAGCCTGTGAGGGCTTACGGACCTGCAATATTGGGGGGGGGTGTGACAGGGGGAATTAGTAGGGATAAGAAGTCCCTGAATAAGCAATTGGTATAAGATGGGTTTAAATCCTTCCCTGTGGGTATGGGAGATAGGAAACTGGGGATGTGAAGGAAATTTAGTTTGAGGTTTCCATTAGATAAGGACTGGCTTGTGGTGAGAGGCTATGATGGGTTTGGAGATATCCCAGACTTGAGGGTCTGTTGGGGTCTGACCGTCACTCCATTTCATCAGCTGCCCCCGCATGATCATGTTACTATTTGCATGAGCTTCAGGAAGGGCTGCTAGGTGGTGCTTTGTTAAGCTTGAAAAACAGGGTGTTGACACGGGCTCCAGGTGGTTTACATTGGCATCACCTGCCAATTACTCCAGATCCCTCAAAAGGCGCACGTGGCGGCTTCTTATTGCTATTGGTCAAATGCGTGCCTCCGAAATCCAGGTGTGGCTACAGACGAGCTAATGCGCTCCCCTAGGAAGGCGAGGCCTCGAGGGGGCGGGGTGAAGGCCCTTAAAGAAGAGGCTCCAGGCCGCAGTCCGGAGCTCTCGCACTTTTCTGCTGGGTGTGGAGTCTCTGCTCCTTTGGAGGATGAGCTCTTGTCAGCAGCCGAACCTGCCCGTGCTTTGATCTTGAACTTCCCAGCTTCCAGAACTGTGAGTATAGAAATTTGTTTGTCTGTTTTGAAGTGGAGTCTTGCAACGTTGCCTTGGCTTGTCTGAACTCCTGGGCTCCCTTGACTAATCACCCAATGTCAGGCATTTTGTCGTAGCAGCACAAATGGACAAATGGCCTAAGGCTTTTACTATACTGTATGTAAGTGAGAGAGGTAAAGCTTGGATAAAGAAAGACCGCTCCGGGTCTCCAGCCTGTGTTTTTTCTCATCCCCAGCTCGTCCCTCAGGTTTCAACCTGGCCGGACCGGGACAAGGGTCCACCAGGTCTAGGGGGCAGCAGTAAAGGAGGTGATGTGATAGGGCAAGAGAGTGCAAGAAAGAGAGGTAGAAGGTGAGTAGTAGCATTCCTGGGAAGGAGTTGTAGGGTGGCCCCAAGGAGTTGGAGAACATCTCTGGTAGGAGGGGAACTGGACAGGAGGGAATGACCAAGAAAGAGTGTGAAAGGGTGTCCCTCCAGGGTACAGGTCAGCTTAGCTGTTCTGTTTGGGAAGGGTTTCCCCTCAATTCC
Source organism: Aplodontia rufa (assembly GCA_004027875.1). Lineage (NCBI taxonomy): Eukaryota > Metazoa > Chordata > Mammalia > Rodentia > Aplodontiidae > Aplodontia > Aplodontia rufa. The sequence goes on from PVKS010031782.1 coordinate 6,504, forward strand.
CATAACTGAAATCTGGGAAGGAAACAAAGGCCCACCAGAATGGGCAGGAAAAACAGAATAGGCAGCCCCCATGTCTACAAGGAAACTCATGGACTCACCTGCTACCTAGAGTATTACACTGGGCTCAGTGAGGGTGATGAGGGTCCTCGAATCTGGGCTCCCTCAGGCTTCTGCGAATCCCAATGGCTCAAGGGCAAGGACCGCCTGGCTGGTCACACCCTGGAGTGGAGGCACTGGGGTGGTGTCAGCCATAGGGCAGTCACTCTTCCAGTGCCCTGCTTGTTTGCAGGTGGGACACGGCTTTAAAGGGGGCCGTGGGTTTGGGCACTGACAGGCTCAGTGACCTTCGCGTCTGCAGTTGAAGCCCCTGGCTGAGAGGATTGCTGGGACCTCTTTAAAGTTCTCGCTGGGGCTGCTGGCCGCAGGGCAGCCACCAAGGCTTGGGTCTGGAGCGTTACCTTCTGTAAGCGAGCCTGTGTGGACAGTTCAGCTAATTCTTCCCAGATATTATAAACTTTATAGGCCATTTTACCAGATCTCGGATAGGGGTCTGAGGGCCCTCAGCTTGTTTGAGTTTTCTAGTATCAGGGGCCAACTGAGAAATAAGATGGGTTGCTAACACTGCAGCCCCAGAGGGAGATTCAGGGTTCTGCCCTGGATCCTGGGTAATCTCCCTCAGTTTACCAAAGGGAACCACTTTATTGGGAAGTTTCTGCATGCCTGCTCAGACTGAATCATGTGAGCGCAATTATGGCGGCCCTGCTGGTTCCAATTAGGCTCGTTTGGTGGAACTGCAGCCGCACCTGTGGGTCGTTATGTGCTATATTAAGCGGACTTGGCCAGCATGGTCTCCTGCCGCCTGCTCGATGCGAGTTTGTTCGTCTGGGGTAAGTGAAGAATGATACATGTGCCAGGTGAGGTGACAAGCCTGAGACAGGTGTCTAAATTCCTTAACGCAAGCAGAAGTCAGCAGACAAAGACTCCAGCCGCCTTTACAATCTGGGAAAGGTCCTGGAGGGAAAATGGGATGTGGACTCAACACGCTGTGCTAGCCGCCTCTGTAGAGGACAGGGAGTTCGCGTTGGGTGGTGGTAGGGTGCGACGGGATGGAGTGTGGGTGCTAACAGGGGAGAGCTGAGTGGGCGACAAGACCTCCTGGGGAGGAGGGAGGGAGGGGGAGTCAAGAGGAGGAGCTGAGCATCTCCCATGGCCCTTCAAGCATCACTCGGGGTGCACAGGAGCAGAAAGAGGTGTCCCCAATGCTGGGCGCGTTTGCCTGAGGAGCAGGCTGGTGGGCTGAGACTGCGACGTCTCCTCAGCCTGCAGGGGACCCAAAGCAAAACGGGTGGGACAAACCAGAAACCGGGACATCTCCACAGCCTACTGGGGTCCCAACTGGAACGAACGGGGAGGACTGGGGCACGCACAACCTAAAGGACAGAGCCCCAGACGGAGAGTGATGGGAAGGCAACGAAATTTACCCCACTTCTGTTGACCTGGATGAAAAGAAAGAAAGCAGGGCAGGTTCTGGTTCCTCTGTGGGGAAGGGTGGACTTCAACCCTTCCTGGGTTTTGGCTCCAGATGTGAGAATAAGGTCAGGCCCAAAAGCAGTTAAAGCTTTTATTGAGATCGAGAGCTCTCGGGGCAAATTCGCCAGCTCAGTGGAGGTAGGGGAGGTGAGACCACCCCTTGCACTGCCATGGCTGGGCCTGGCTTTATCTGGGGTGGGCAGAGGAGGTCCTCCAGAGACTGGCTGATGCTCTCATCAATCATCAGGTGATTATGAGACACCACTGGGACTTGTTGGCCAGCCTGATAAGTTCTGTTCATGTGCGCGTGGGCTGCCCGATGGAATCAACCAATGTGCTCTTTTCTGGAATTGCTCTCCCACCACCCCGTCTCCTGTGATGATCACTTTCCCAGCGCCTTCACTAGCGTTTGGTGTTCTATCCATTTCAATTTTGGCCACTCTGACAGGTGTGTAGTGGGATCTCACTATGCGTTTAATTTGCAGTCCCCTGTTGGCCAAGGATTTTTTTTTTTAAGGGACAGAGAATCAATTTTATTTATTTTTCCATCTGGCCTTTGTTTCTCCAACACTTAGTTGTGTATGTGGTGCTGGGTTTGGACCCAGGTCCTTGTGCATGCCAAGCAAACATTCCAACTATTGAGCCACCGCTCCAGCCCTGGCCAAGGATATTTTTGTGTGCTGATTTGCCATCTGTATACTGTCTTCTGAGAAATATCTATTGATATCTTTTCCTTCTTTGTTAACTTAGATCATTTATGCTCTTGTTGAGTTTTGGGAGTTCTATAATCTAATATAAATCTTTTGTTGGATGTGTGGTTTATGAATATTTTCTCCCAGCCTGTGATTTGTTTTTAAAATACTCTCCTTGAGTTCTTTAATAGAAGAGATTCAATTTGTTATTTTCCCTTTGGTGGCCTGTGCTTTCGATGTGAAGTCTAAGAGCTCTTCGCCTAGTTTTAGGTCCTAAAGATTTTCTCCCATTTTCACCTGGAAGTTTTACATTTCACTTTTAGGGTCAGGATCCATGTACAATTGCGAGGAACACCAGCATTCACTGGTGCTCACTTCTGCATTTGTGCTTGGTGGTGCCCGTGACGTCCACGTGCCTGGAGTTCCCTGCTGCCCAGGCTGCCCCCTCTCCCACCTGCTCTTGCGCTTTTCTCAAGGGAAGTTGGCCATATTGTGTGGACCTTTGACTTCTTACATTTGCCTTGTTGATTTTCCTATTTGACAGCAACATCTGAAAAACAAAGTTTAAAGAACTTTTAACACAAATGCTTGTGCTGCTAATATAAAAACTTGTTTGATGGTGGAATTTCGAGAGGTTTCATTGCACACTCATGAATCATCCCTGTGGTTTGCACTCTTGATCAACACAGAGCTTTGGCTCATTTCCTACCAAAATATTTCCTTTTACCTAAATAGAAAGACATGGGAAAGGGAGCCCATATTTTTCCCCAGGGCCATTGCTTACGTTTAACTCTGAGACCTTTAAAGACACAAGAAAAGTGACTGGACTCTGTCAGCCTCCTTTTTGCCTAGATCTTGGCAGAGATTTGCCATGGATGGCTCTGCTGGGGACTTAGGAACCTGCTTGTGTGCAAGAAAACAGTAAGGGAGGTCTTCAGGAATACACACTGATCCCTTTTAGGGACACCCCACAGCCAGACCCAAGCTGATCACAGCCAGCCTCAGAGCTGAGTCCTGTGCACTTGATTGTGCCTGCTGGGTTGGAGACATGCATCTCTACAAGCCCGCCTGTGCAGACATCCCCAGCCCCAAGCTGGGTCTGCCGAAATCCAGTGAATCGGCTCTAAAATGCAGACGACATCTAGCAGTCACCAAGCCTCGGCCCCAGGCAGCCTGCGGGCCCGTTCGGCCCAGTGGCACTGCAGAACGAAAACATTTGGAGAAATTTTTATGCATCCATGGAATCTCACTGCAGGAGACCACCAGGGCACAGACGGGCATGCTATACAGGTAACTGACGATTGCAATATCACCCAGCCAGACACAGCGCCTAAGTCCAAGGTCGCTGCTATTAAAGAGATAAGATTTGAGATAGCAAAACAAAACGTTATAAGGAAAGGAAAATAAAAGTAGTGAGCCCTCTTCTTGGAGTGCCTCTTTTCTTGAGCTTTAAGTTACACGAGGCTGCTGAGCACCCATGGAAGGTCCTGACTGTGTGCTATCAGAATCAGGGCTGAGCAGGTAGGTGAAGAACGGAACTTCTCCAGGCGATTCGTAAGTTGAGTGGAATTATTATCCAATGATGCCTGGGCTTCAAAGCTGTTTTCCTGTAATCCTGAATCATGTGATCTGTGCAGATGGCTAATAAAATAGTTCGAGTCCTTCTTGAAATGACAGCACTTTTGATCAAAGTAGCCCAAGATAAATTACTGGTTGTGTGCTAGACTTCCAATACCGATCTTTATTCGGGGAAAGCTTAATGAAAGGGAGAAATGTTTTCCTGGTATGGGGTTGGATTGTAGTCTTTATAAAATGCTCTGAGATGCAAAAATCATTCTTTTTCAGAGCAATTGCTATGCAAACATTCTGTAAGATAGGCCTGTGTTTAGCTAAGTCACCCAGCAGCAAGGGCTTCCTTGACGGACACCCTGGGCAGTTGAGCTTAAGTCAGGAGGAGGAGAGGATCCTGCAAATAGAAAAAGCATTTGTAAAGAATGGTTGTCCTAGCTAAAGTCAGGATGAGACTGTTTCTGGTGCACAATGTCCCTGATGACTTCATTTTCTCCTATTCTAAAGGGCTATTTCAGTACAGTAGCCAGTGCTCTAATTTATTAGCTAATTTTATTAATGAAGCAATTTGCAATGATATGGCTCCTCTCTGGAAGGCAAATTGTTTTACACAGACTCTTTATGTAATAAAGGACTCACACAGAAGAGTGAACTCCTGTAGCTCACAGGAAGCCAAGGACCCCATCATGCCTCAGAAAGGGGCCCACGGAGAGCCTGGCCACCTCTGCAGGGACTTGGGCCTTGCAGGAGGCAGGGTGCTGCCCCATGCCTCCCCTGTCTCCTGAGCATGCCCTGGGAGCCTCCCCCTCTCAGGATCCTCAGTGGTCCCAGCGATGGTGGCATGTGACCAGAGGTCAGGAGAAGGTGAGGTGGACTATCTGAAAACCAATCTGTCTCTAGGTCTTTGCCAGAGGGTGGTGGTGTCATCCTGTGCTCCTCATGAACCTGCATAAGGGGCCTGCTCTCCTCACCAAAGCTCTGGTTTTAACACTGCTGCTGCGTCTCGTGTTGTGTTCAGATATGATGTACTCTAGACAGTGCTCACCTGCTCGAGAGGGGCAGCCAGGCTGCAGCCTGCTCCCAGACGCCTCTGTGGTCCCACACGCACCTCAGTTTGTGAGTACAGGTCTGGAAAGAGCTTCATGGTGCTGGGGTGTGAGGCTCTAGGCACAGCAGGTTGGACCTGCTCACCTGAGCTCTCCGTCACGCTCCATGCATGAGAGGGGGTTAGGACGGTGCACTGCTGAGTCAGAGTTGAGAGGTAAGCACCGTAAGGTGACTGTGGGCCCAGGTGTCCGCCATGGCCCTGGGTCCTGATGAGCCTGCAGAGCTGACTCAACTTCCCTGTTGCCCCTACCCAAATTTCCAGTGTTCTGTCGACCCTTCTCTCAAGACTGATTGATTTCCCTCACTATGACATTGTCCCTGGAGTGTGTGTGGGGATCTCAGGGAAGAGGGCTCAGGTTGTCTTGGTTCCTCTTTGGATGGCTTTTGACCTCGGTTTCGTACAAATGGTGGGGAGAAGGAGACTTTCATATTCACAGGAAAAAGGGGAGGAGAAGGGCTCATGGCTGTGTTAAGAGCCCTCTTGTCTTTCCTGTGTTCTTCATATTTGAAGGATATTATTCCACTTGTTGTGGAGGCAGAAGGAACTTTGTACTTCAGCAGACCAGAGTCCCAGGCCTGTCACATAAATGGGCCCCATGCAGGAGCCGCTCACTGAGGGTGGCTCTTTCCACTTATCTGGTAGCGTCTGAGTGCCGGGGAGATGAAAGCCCCTTACCTGAAACGCACATTGAGAAGAGGTCTCCCCACAGGAAGGAGTGGAGCCGGCCGTGTGCACCCTGCCTAGGCTTCCAGGCACGGCTGGAGAATGCAGGGTCTGGAGGTGCCGGAGCTGCTTCTCTTCCTAATTTGGTCAAATGCCGTTGCAGCCTCAGCCTGTACCAGTTGCTGGTCCCACGATCACCGCGAGGGAGCATTGTTATGTTTCCATGGAGACTTGGTTTATTTCTAACCAAGGTTGCCCAGAAGAGGGGAACTCTGCAAACACGTGTCAGCTGCAGAGAACCCCGAGGAGGGGTCGGGAGCGATGAGAGCTGCCCAGTGGGCGCCAGCACTCCTGTTCGCTCGGACCCAGCAAAGGCCATCCGTTAGTGACTGTACAGTACAAACGGGGCACCCACGAGGCGCTGTCGGTCACTCTTAAGAGGCTCTTACAGAGCATCCAGCTCTCAGCCAGGGCAGAACACGCCCCCGAGTCAGCTGAATCCACTGAGAGGGGTTTTATGAACAATGCAAAAAAATCCCCAGACGGAGCGGGGATGCAACAAGGACCCAGCTCCGCGGTTCATAGCGTAGCACTGGCAGGAGGAACTCCAACGGGTGCAAAGCGGGCGCTGACCCGGGGCAGCAGGCCGAGCCCGTAGACGGCGAGGGAGTGGACACCCACAGCCTGGCCCGCGGTCCTCTCACTGCAACAGGATGCGGTGGCTGTTGACCAGGTGTGAATGGGTGGATGAGGCTGTTCCAACGTAACTGTAGGTCCTGGGATTCCCCCCGTCACAGTCCTCCCTCCAACCGCTGGAAAGGTGCAGAGCGTTCTCTGGGCCCTCCCAGCACAGGAGGCAGGCAGGATTCGGCGGGCTCCTGGTCTAAACAGGCTTTCCATTGCGTGCGTGAGATCTGTGTTCAGTCTTGAACCTTTTCATTTCCAGAATTGTTTAAGGAGCCCATGTAATTCAGAAAGATAAAAATAAATTTAGAAGATGGAGAAAAAAGTGGAGTCATGAAAGACTAAGCCCCAGCAGCAGAGCCAGGGTGCGGGGGCACTGTGGACGGAACAGTGCAGCTGCAGGGTGGGTCTGGGCTTGGCCCCTCTTCCCAGCCCACGGGGTCCCTGAGGTGGAGGAGAGCCAGGGACTGAGCAGTGGCTCTCTCCCCCATCTCGGGTGCTCCTGAGTTTTGCGTGTGGTGAGGAGCCTTGTCAGCAATGCCCGCGCAGGCACAGCCGCCAGGCCCCCCACGTCACTAGGCAGCATCACACCAGATAGCGCCACAAAGGCCTGCTATGGACATAGAAGGAAAGGAGGGGGCTTGGAAGAAGCCACACCAGCCAATGGGGTATTTTATGCCTTACGAAGCCCCTGAGAATGGTTCAGATTTCTCTATTGTATTGGGGATTGAACCTTAACCCCGAGCCACATCTCCAGCCCTTTTTGAGACAGGACTGCTCTAAGTTGCTGAGGCTGGCTTTGAACTTGCAATCCTCCTGTCTCAGTCTCCTGAGTCACTATTATTTTGACAATGTCAGGGCCTGTCTGGGTTCATGGGGTGATGTAACTGAAACAGAAAGATCTGTTATTCGCCAACCAAGGGGAAGTTTTTCTATAGATTGAGCTGAAGGTGGGGAGGGGGAGGAACTTTCTACAGGGGACAGACCACAGCAAAGTCTGGTCTTAGACTTGAAAGAAATCATGACACCATGGTGTTAGGTGACTCCTGTGGGGTCTCATTTCCAGCTCAGCTGGCCTAGAACGCCGTCCCTTGGTCCAGGGCATGCTCTGTCCACACTCCATGCCTGTTTCCATCTCCCCACCCCCCACGCACACAGCTGGAGTCGCTGCAGGCCAGTGGTGCCTGCCTTCTGCTCTCCCTCCTGCTCTTCTGCTTGTTCCTCTGCCCTGGGCTGGCTCCTCCGCACACTGACCTTCTGCCCTGGGCAGCCCCGAAGCTCTGCTGGCGGTTCTCCTCCTCCCTAGGCTCTGCTCGCCCGTGCCTCTGGCCTAGGCGAGTCCAGATGTTGACGCTTAGTCTCTGTGTCTCATCAACATGGTCAGGGGTTGAGGGTTTCCGCTCACACCCCTTGGTAATGGGCCATGCTTCTGCATGGGAAGTGCTCAGCACACATGAGCTGCTAAGTTCAGGGACATCCTGTCAGAAGCTGGGAGCAGAGAAGGACATCAAAAGTAGCTAGGAGCTCTGACATTAAAAGCCCTGATGTGCCTCCCCCAACCTCCTGGTTGCTTCTCTCCATCTCATCTCAGTGCAAGCTGGGAAACTGCCCCCAAATCCCGGGCAGTGCCAACCAGAGCCTCGGACAGGAACTGGGACTTGTCCTGGCAGCACAGCCTGGCTACAGCCACACCTCCTGTCTCTCATTTCTAGGAATCGTAACCACTTCTATAGAACCTTTGGAGAATGGCTGCTTCTCTACAGTTTAGGCCAAACTGCGTTCAATTTATATTTCCTTTTTACATCATTGGCTTGTTTCTCACTTGGGTGAGTGACCGGATCCAGCCAGCCAGGGCTCGGGAAGGTTCCCTGGCTCAGCTCTGAGCAGTACTTCGCCCACCACCAGAGTTGCAGCCCCCAGTTTGTGCTGAATCTTAGGAGTTGAGGTTGTATTACATAACCGTGTTGAGACTCAGCTTCCCTGGCTGCAAGATGGGCTGATTCAACATGCACCTCCGAGGTCTTGTGAGCACAGCAGGATGTTGCCATGAGAAGACCTGAGCTCAGCCTGCCAGGTGGGAGCCCGGGTTGGGCCTCCATCCTGTTCCCGTCTTTAGAGCCTTTAAGAAAAAGGTGTGATCCTTCTAGGAAAGAGGAACAGAAATAAAAACACCCGTGAATGGAGTCTTGCACTCTCTGAGCACAACCTCTCCTTTCCTCTGTTCTGATCCTGGAGCACCCTTGGGGGCCTCTGAGGAAGCGTTCTTTTACTTTTCACTTCATGTGTGGGCTTCAATTTAATGGAAACAGCCTCGTCGAAGGCCGGGTTGAATTGCTGTCTAGGCGGGGTAATAGGAAGGGCTCTTTTATCAATGTCTATTTCCTATGACTCCAGTGTGTCCAGAAAAAAAAGAGATGGAATTGAAAGGGCTTAAGGTCCCATCACACACCTCCTAGCAGCTCGCCCTGGGTGAGAACCTCCTGGGTGGAGAGGGCATACCGCAGGGGCTTTGTGACAGTGGAGGTGAGTCTGGGAGCGTCCCCTGAGGGAGGGCAGCGTGTCGGCCACTGATGGGTCTCGAGTGCCCACCGAAGCTTCTGAAGTAAGCGGGTCTGCTGCTCCACTTGGCTCTCATGGGGGTCTGTGGATGACGCCGTCTTGCAGGCCCCTCCCTCCTTCCATCTAGGGACTGTTTGGCCTCCTTGTCTACAACATGAGAACAGCAAGCCCTTCCTCCCTGATGATGGTATTGGAGCAGAGAGACTCCTCGTTGGCACCCAGGAGCAATTGTCCTGCCTGCTTTTCAGGGTGGTGAAGCCGTTCTGCTCCTAACCTGAAGGTCCTGCCGCCCTGGTAGCCTCCCCTGCCCCCACCTGTACCTGTTCACCATGCACCCCTGACCTGCTGCAGAGGAGCCACAGCTGTGACAATGGAAATCGGCACCTAGAAACAATGCTCCCTGTGCAGGAGGTCATGTTAAAAATGCCCACGTGACTTACTTTAACTGGCCTAATTGCGGCCAATCTTGGGGCCTGTGCTGGTTTTCTCTGAGCCCTCTGGCTGTGTCTCTCCCGCACCAACACTGCTGGAAGAATGTGGATGAACCGAGATGGAGCAGGTGAGGATGGTGTGGCCCTTGGTGGAGGGCCTGGAAGGCTGGCCAAGGGGCCTGCTCCAAGCAGCAACTGTGTGCTTCCTGCGGAAGGGAGCACAGGTTCTAAAGCAGGCCGCGTCTCGACAGCATCACTGTAGATGGAAAATCCTTTGGCTTGAGCTGCTTGAACCTTTATTTGCGGGGCAGAAAGTCGATAGGCTTTGAATTTCCACCTGTGATGTCCTGGGTCGGTTGCTTTGTTCAGGTAGCATAATTAAAAGTTGGGAATTCAGGGATGGAGAACAAGACTGGGTCACACAATCCGTGATTTTTCATAAAAAGATCGACAGCAGTTTCATCTGAAAACAAAGCATTTTGAAACCTGAGTTTCCTGACCAAGGAGTGACCATAGACCAAGAGAAAATCGATTCCGAGTGTCCTGAGGCGCCGCTGGGGGGCGCTATTTCATAAAGAAAGGAAGCTTCTCCATCCCTGGGTGGCAGCAGAGGAGACCTGCAGGGATCGGGCCTGAAGTTCCCTTGATTATGGTGAGGGGAAAGTCTCTAGGGCTCCCGGGGTTCTGAGCAGCCCTGATCCTCTAGCAGGCTCTTTACCACAACCTAGCCCAGCTGGGTGTTTTAGAGAGCAAATTTCTAGAAGCTTCCTAGCACAGGGCATGCGGAGCAACCACAGACTACTTCTTATGGTGGGGGTGGGGTGGAGAAGAAAAGCTGCATCTCCCCGCTCCCGTCAGGGGTATCTGTTGGTGCGCAGGCAAAGAGGGACAGTTAATCAGGAGCAGATGCCAGGAAGCGGGAATTGGAAAGAGTCTAGAGGGTGAGGTCAGCTCAAACCCAAGGTGTTCTCGGAATCCAGCCCCGCTCAATTGCCTCACGACCAGGTTAGGGAGTGGCCTTCACCTGAGAACCCACTGTGCATGGCCACGGATCCTGGGTCACTTCTCCCTGAAGAGCGTCTTTTCCTCCCATCCAGCGATTCCTCTGCCTGCCGTTAGCTGATCTCCCTAAGATTTCAAAGACAGGTACTTTTTAATAGAGTGTTTTCAAAATGTGTTATCCAAAGAAATGAGTCTCTAACGGTGGAGTACAGGTAGCTACCGAGCTGTTTTCAGATAAGTTCTTAAGGCTAGTTCTTCAAAACAAGACAAGCAAATCTTTTCACTTGAAAATAACTTCATACTCAGAGAAAGCAGTGAGAATGATGTAAAGAGAAAATCTTTAACACGTTGACATTATTGCCCCCTTTGTTTCAACTCTTCCCGGGCCCTCCCACGCTCACGGCCACTGCCCCACTGGTTTCTCCAAGCCGTGGAGGGGAAGTGACATAGTGCCTTCTACCTTGCATTGCCACTAAGGGAGGGACACGCTTGCAGTGTCCCCAACATGGCAACCCACTGTAGTCCACCTTGCACTGACACCTGCTGCCCGCCCTCCGATTTTGTTAGCCAACCTAAGGAAGCCTCTGTGGCGTTGCTTGTTGTGGCAGGCTCGGCGCTGGACTGTGTGCTGGGTTCTGATGTCACGTCCCTTAGCTCTTCTGAGCAGCTCAGGCAGAGGTCATTTTGGTCCAGCATGGAGGTGGTCAGAGTGAGCTGTGGCTGTTTGTAGGCCTGCCTCGGGTGGGAGGGGTGCAGCCACTGTCAGCAGTGGTCACCTGGCCACTGATCGCCTGGGAAGCCCACCACGGTCCCACCTGCATCTTTAGCTCCACAGCGAGGGCGGCTCTCAAAGGCTCATCTGCTTAGCATGTCCACGAGGGTGGGCCCTGGTGGTGGCGTGTTGGGGTCACGGGAGCTGCATGGAGGTCCTGTGGGTACTGTAGCAGGTGATGGGGCATCTCAGCGGCGTGCAGCCCCAAGGCAGGTGCCTGTCAGCGAACCAGGCCAGAGGCAGAGGTGGGTTGTGAGCCGGGCCCAGAACACGCAGGAGAGTCTGGGTTTCACCGCAGGTCCCAGGGAGCACCTGTGGGAGCTGGCAGGGAGACCAGGTTCTTGGTGGGTTGGATGGAATAATTTTAGACAAGGGATTTGACCCGGTGTGCTTGATAATTTGTGCTCCTGGACACTCCTGGACATTCCTCTTCGTTGCTAAGGCGGAACGAGATGGAAGCTGCGGTGATTGTAGGGCGAGGGCATGGGATGTGCCACTCACGAGGTCTAAGCTCTCACTTTAGCTTTGGAGGGGTCTGCAGCAGCCAGAGACGCGCCCTCCTGTGGAATCTGACACGCGCAGGCGGCACAGGGCGCTGTGGCTGCATCCCCAGGGACCCAGATGAAAGGCTGGCAGCCCAGAACCCCATCTCCCACAGGTGGTGCTGACGTTGCAGGGCTTCCTTTGCCTCCAGAGGTCCTTTCTTGCTGTACTGCGGTTTGTTCCTGCTGGCTCCCTTGGCGTCTCAACCCGAGGACTGTCCTCCGAGTCTGAGAGCCTGCATTGCTGAAAGTTACGCTCTCGTCTGGTGGCGGCCTCACGAAGCCACCCTCCCTGTCTGCTGATGGAGGCAGAGGACAGCGCAGGCCGCACCTTACTGCCCACAGTGTGCTTTCAGCGCCACACCTGAGTCTCCCTCCAGGTTTTAAACTAGCCTTTAACTTATCTTGTATTTTGCTCAGTAATCCCATTTGTTTGGAGGGCACACGTAGCTGTGTGGAATGTTCCACATCAACTGCTCATATTGCCCCAGTTTACCTTTTACTATTTGTACCAGGGATGCTTAACCACTGAGCCACATCCCCGCCCTTTTTATTTTGATACAGGGTCTCGCTAGTTTGCTTAGACTGGTTTTGAACTTGGATCGTCCTGCCTTTTCCTCCGGAGTTGCTGGGATTACAGTGGTGCACCACTGTGCTTGGCTCCAAGTTAATCTTTTAATTAAAAATACAGATGTTTAGCTTAATAGTCAAAATGGGTCTGATTGCATTTCAAAAATTCCATTAGATTTTAAGAACTTAATATATATACACACACACATATACGCTTATATACATTCTCAAAAAGCATGAAAATAAGATGTGGGGGGTGTGTATGTAACTTGAGCTACCTTAGATTAAAATAAAAACCCAGCAATGAGATTCCCCCCGACCTGTGGCGAGGTTTGTGGGGTCGGGGGCTGGCTCTGGAGGCTTCCGAGTCCCGGAGAACCCTGAGAGCACACAAGGTTTCTGTGGCCATCTCACGCTGGCCACGTGAAAGGAAGTACACGGGATTGCCCAGCTCCCAAGCCCAGCAGTGGGGAAACCTGGCTCTAAGACCCAGCGTGGCAGGACCTCGCTCTCCCCGGGCTTCTGGGCTGTGGGTTAGTGACAGCGCCAAGCCCTCCTCCCCTGGGCCGCCCAGTCCTCGTCCCCTTCAGGGCCTCAGCTCTTCTGGAAGCCTCTTTCTGTGGACTCCTCCTTGGCTTGGGCTGGATTCCTGCAGGCTGAATGCGGCTGGCTCCACCGCCCTGGGATGGGGAGGGGGGCCTGCCAGGCCACCTACTGTCCCCACCCTTTCTCCGCAGCCTGGGCTGGAGGCACAGCTGATGGTGTGAGCTGGGCATTGTGGAGCCCGCTGGCCAGGTCCCTGGAGCTGGGAGGCCGCCACCCGCCCCTGCATTTTTTCCCACCCTGAGCTGCTTCTCTGCCCTCCTCTGGTCTACGGTTCTCCGCTTTTGTGGTGTAAGGGGATATTTTCCTCTGTCAGTCCACATCCCAAGCAGCTTGTGCTACGTAATCATGTGACTAAAACAGGCAGAAATCTTATCTCATTTAACCAAAGGTAGGAAGGGAAACATTGGCTTTAAATGACGTTTAATTTAGCACGGAAAGCAATGCATATTTAACAAGGAACACATTAAAAACTCATAAAGTGGATTATTTATAAGGCGGTTGGCCTCCCACTCCAATAAATATAGTCAGCTCCGTCAGCTCTGCAGCCCATGGGAGCAGTCAGGGGCCGCATTTCATGTCATCTGCCGTGGCAGGGCTCCCTCCCATACGCTCTTGCACACAGGCTCTCAGAACCAGGGATAGTTTAGAATGCTTCCCCCGTTGATTTACAATAGGGTTTCTGAGGCTGGGAGAGGTTAGGCAAACTCCAGCCAGTCAGTGGAGGATTTGCTAAGTTCTAGATAAGAGTTTTTTTTTTTTTAACAAATTTTTTTAAAGAGAAGATAATCAATTTTTAGTTTTTCACATGGCTTTTGTTGCTCTGACAATTGTGTACGTGGGTGCTGGGGTTTGAACCCATGTACTTGCACATGCCGGACAAGCGCTGTAACCACCTAGCCACCACTCCAGCCCCTCTAGATAAGAGTTTGACCAAAGGCTTTTGACCCAGAGTTTGCTCTTTGCATAACAGAATTGTTCCGATGAACAAAGAGTCCCTGAGCACCAGTGTGCCCTGGGAAGAGTCGCTGAGGCACAGCAATGAAAGACATGGTTCCTTCCCTCGGGAAGTTCCAGAGCAGTGGTAGGGGAGAGCACCGTGCCGACTGGACAGCTGGAGGCTGGTGCATGCATGTAACATTGTTCTTCGAAGCATACTCATGACATAGTAAGGAGCACAAGTGATAAATGCTCTCCAGAAAGTTAAGGATGGCTTCATAAAGGAGAAAAATCATGCACAGGGGTTTGAAGGCTGAATAAGAGTTCAACAAATGGCCTAAGATGGGGAAAGCATTTGATATAAAGATCATGATTAAATGCACAAACTTTGGAGACAAATATGGATTAAATGGTGGTTCTGAAGCTTACTAGGTGAGTGGCAGATACATTTATTTATCCTTCTGAACATTCACTGTTTTGCATCAGTAAAGTTGAAATAACCTGTTCCATGAGGTTGTGGAGAAGCTTCAGGGATTAACAACCACAGAGCAGGTGACACAGTGGGCACTGAGGAACAGGGGCTTGCTCTGTACCACATCCTCCTCCTCCCGCTCTCCCTCCCAAGTCCCCCGAACCCCCAGGGGAGGAGAGTATCAACAGATCAAGAGGCAGCAAGGAGATAGTTCATGGGAGGCATTAGGAGCTGGTCATAAAAGCACTGAAGGATTCCAGGGTCAGAAGTGACAGGAACAAACAGGCTGCAGCCTTCTGGGAAACTGAGGCAGCACATGATCCACCCCTGCTCCAAACCCTGATTCTTACGATCAAGTCAGAGTTCAGACATGTCGCTCAGAGTAACAGGCATGAGTTTATTGAAGGGACAGGAAAAGGGAAAAGGGGACACTCTCAAGGGAGAGAGTGGGTCCTTTCAGAGGAGAGGACAACAGGCCTCTCCCACACTCTAGTTTTGTGGATCCCAGAGCAGTTTCCAGAGGTCCGCCCAGGTCCACCTCTTGAATTTGACAGCAATGTGACATCAGACTCTCATGGCAACTCTAGGTCACCTTGGCCCATGCTGAGCGGTTCTAATGGGATTCTTAACCATAAAGTCTTACAGATGCTATGGTTAGCAGGAATCATCCTTATCGCCCTGAGTTCCAGGATCCTGTCTGTGAAAAGGTCCCAAAGTCTCCCCTTTCGGGATCTCTTGGGCTCCTCTTCGGGACATTATTTCAGGCCTGCATTTCTCCCGTAGATAACAGGGAGTTTGCTGAGGAGTGTGGCACAGCCCGTGCACTTAGGCAGGTGGGGCTCCAGGCAAGTTGCCTCTTGGATAAGAAAGCCTGTGGGTGGGCACTGTGGGCCCATTGTATAGAATTAGCCCCTTAACCTCGTGTTCCCACCCCTCGCATCTGACTGTTCCCTAACAAAACCGACGTGCAAAAAGGGATTTCTAGAAGAGCTGTGTATAGGACAGGACAGAAAACCACCCCAACAGTCCAGGCAGGAGGCCTTGAAGACTGCGCAAGGGCGGGAGGAGAGGAAAGCATGGGGATCGCTGTGTCGACCTCTGTGCCCCCTCCTGGACTCCATTCCCACGTGCACAGGGGGCGGGGCCGTCTGTCCTTGGCAGGGAGGCCCAGCCCACAGCGGCTCCTGCTGGGGCTCTGGCACCACCAATGACAACACGCTTGGTCTCGTTCATGGGGAGGTGGCTTGGACATCCTGGAACCTTCAGCCGTCCTCTCCCTTTCCTGACTTCAAAGCAGCTCCTCGGAGCACTTGGGAGGCAGCTTTCCCCTCCCCACCATTTATTCACAGAGTGACCTCAGGCTCCACTTTCTGGCAGCTGGTGGCTGCAGCCTGCCTGCCACTGCTCTTCTGTAGGTTGGAGGGCCCAGTTGGTGCAGGTGGCACGGGGGACAGCAGGAGCCATGACAGTGCTCCAGCCTGAGGATCTACTGCATGACCCCCTCACCTACACCCCTCTCCTTGATGACGTGCGTGCTTCCTACTTCACAGTGGTGTTAGTGGCCCTTTTACTGATGACTGAACTAAAGAATAATTTGTTCACACGCTGCCTGTTCCGCGGTTCTGATGAGAAAGTGATCATTGCTATCTGACTTGCGGTCTCTGAATGCATTGGAGACAGGCTCTGGGGACGTGACATCTTTCTTCCACAGCTGCATTTCTTGCTGGTTTTAGGTCTAACTAGTATTCCTGCTTTCTATACATTTTGAGAACTAAAAATGTTCTGTGGGTTCCTATAGAATCGGGGAGGCTTGTCCACAAAAGCAGAGGACGTGGCTTCTCATAAAATCACTCACAAAATCCATCCTTAATGAGCAGATGTTGACTTAATTACCTACAAGGTAGGTTGTGAGTCCAGATAAAAGTGGGTGCAGAACTAGTGGTAATGCACTTTAACCTTTGTATGTAAACATAACCATGTGCTTTAGCTGCGTCTGTTAGAAACAAACTCATTCATATCACTTTCTTAACTATGGCATGGGTTTGGATTTCTTTGGTCTTCGTGTTGACAGCATTTGAAGGATCCACAAGAGCCCAGAACACCTGAAAGCCTGGGCAAAGCTGCCTGGTGTTCAGTGTTGGGCATGGACCACCTTGAAAAGCACCACTGAAGTGCTTGGATCACTTGAAATCTGCCTTATAAATGATCTAAGTCCAAGCCAAATAGAAGAAATGCTTACACTGGACCTTTTTTAGCAAGTGAGACAGAGGAAATAGTAACAAAGCACTGTACCCGCTCACTTTTGTGAATTATGTGAATCTGATGTTTCTACCAACTTAAGGTCTGTCAGTTACGCAGCCAGTCAACAAACAAGCTTGGCCACCTGCTAAATGCAAAATGTCCCACTCAACACCATGCAGGCTAAGTAGCTCTCAAATCAGACCTGCTACCAACCGCCCCAGTCTCTTCCTGCCTCCTAGAGGTCTCAAGA
>PVKS010031783.1:9439-23240 GCA_004027875.1 Aplodontia rufa
CTGGCCAGTTGGTATATTCAGAACTTCTAGATAAAGAACTCTGGCATCATTTAGTTGAGCGGAAACAGATGCAAAAAAAAAAAGGGAGAGAACATATTTTTCTTTCTGAAGTCCTTATCCTCACATGTACTTCTTTTTGAGAAGGAAAATATAAACATTGCTCTTTCTACTTTAGCTTTCTGGACTTTTCCTTACCGTAATTCTTATACTCGGGAGCAATAATTGCTAGGGAAACAGAAACTGATTAGACCTTTGGAAACATTACAGCAATAGCAAAGTCTAAAGAAAAATGCTGAAAGAAAGAGCATTCAAGATGGAGAGGAACAGCCTTATGTTAGCAGTCTGCACCTCTTCCTGCCAAGGTGTACCCCATAACATTCATATATACAACACATTACTCCATAGAAGATAGAAAAGACCACACATTATGTACATCTCTCATTTATTTGCTGCAACTCCATGCCTCCATCTCTCCGCTTACATTCTTTCTTCTGTCCCATTAGTATGGACGAGATATGCTTTCTCCAAGCAAAGGTCACTCTACTTTTGCATTAGATTCCATCACTCCAGGATATTGCTTTGGCACATACCTTCTCCCTGCTTCTCTTTTCTTCTTTTTATCCTCACATACAGGTATCTTATTATATCTCCTGCTTAAAAACACTCAAATCTATCTTGACTCCATTTCTTTCTGCAGATCTACAACCCCATTTTATTTTGTTCATTTATAGAAAAACTTTCTAAATTGTTATGTATATTTGATATTTCCAGTTTTTCTCTTCCCATTTTTTATTCAAAGGTACTTTAATCATTACAGAGTTATCCTGAAGAATAAATGAAATAACCTATGTAGAATTAATAACAGTTCCTAATGTCTGGCTAATATAAAAAAAATTGCAGCCATTTATTGATTTTATATAATTGGTATATAAATATGACCTTAAGTGATACTGAATATATATAACTCATAAATAAGTTGCACTTGATAAAAAGAGATTAAAGATCTCTTTGAGAGCTAAGATTCTTTTAAGGTTAGCCCTGGTTTCTGAATAGGTTGTATTAAGATTATTCCAAGAGATATTTGAAAATAAATTGCCAAAAGAAATTTTACTCTCAACTTTTTCCAGCAATTATTCTCAGAAAGTTTTATCTAATGTTTAAATATCCAGGAGTACTTTAATCTCATTCCCTCTTGTGTTGTCAAGAATAGGTGGGGGAAAAATGAAAACAATTATTCACATCTGTCAATCTTAATGAGGCCTCTTTGAAGGAATGGAGTCTTAAAACTGCCTTCCTATCTGTTATGGAGTGGATTCCTTAATTTACTGTAGAAACCTTAAGCATTGATTCTTTATTTTAAAAGGAATAATCCTTATTATTTTTATTTTTAATGTCAAATAGACAATACTAATGTTAGTTCCCTCATCTTGTTGATTATATTAGGGTTAGGTAAAAGGACATTCATTAAAATATTCAAAAATGATGGGGCCATCATATCAGTAGCTTACTTGCAAAAGCCTCAGGGAATTTTTTTTCTTTGCATTTCTTGCTGGTTTTCTACAGATTTAAGGTTGTTTCAAAGTCTAAAAAATATATAAAATACAATTTTAAGGAAAATAATATTACTTACAATTATAAAAAGGCTATAATTCATTAACAAAAGGCTAACTCAATTGAGAACTTGACAAAGACTATGAATAGGCAGTTCACGGCTGAACATATTCACTAAACATGTGAAAAATCGTTGACTGTTTCTAGAGTGTGAACTAGTTACAAGGCAAATAAACATACTATTTCTCAGTCCGCTGATTGTCAAAATCTGAGACAGCGCCAAGTGTTACCTGACAGCAGAAACTCTTGTATACTTACAGTGGGAAAATGTTTCAACCAATTAATCCTATGAATTTGACCCCTAAGGTTAAAGAATGTATTCCTTGTGACCTTGTAATTTCTTTTAGAAGACTATGCCTTAGAGAAATTGGCATATACATATAAGGATTTTTATTGCACTATTGCACTTAGTGGTAAAAAGGTAAAAATAATCTTTCTTTTCATGAAAATATGAACAAATTTTTATTTAATGCTTTAGTATGCAGTACTTACTAAATTTACTAATGTGGACAATTCTCAAAAACAACATGAAGAAGTTGCAGAGTGATATATATAGTATGATATCGAAAGCCTAAGAACATGAGAGTGTATAATATATATTGCTTTGCATATTTACATTTGCAAGAAAAGTATAAAAACATGGAATGATAATCACCAAATTTAAGATTTGTTTTAGAGAGAGCAAGGGAAATAGGACCGGAAGGGAGTGGTGAATCAGGGAGCTTCACTTCATTTGATGTTGTATTTCTTAAGTGTGGTGACTAGTATTTGTAGCATTATTCTGTATGCTTTTCTGTATGCATGAAATATTTGTTATTTTTGAATAATCAGTGCTTTTTGCATTTCCTTCTGTTAGCTTTTAATGATTGATTTTCATCTGTTCTCTTTAATGTTACCTCTCGATTTCTACAGTCCTCTTTCCTTTGCCTGAATTTCATAATACCGTTGATTTTTCCAAATGTTTCATGGATATTGTGGTTTCTGAATTCTTACATAGTTGATGGAGTGTTTTGCCTTTATATTTAAATCGTTGGGGTAGGTATAGATTCTTATTTTCCCTTTCCTTTAGAATTTTATAGCTGTTGTGTCCCCCAAAATAAAGTTTCTCCTTCCAACTAAATTTGAAAGCAACTAAAATACAGATGCAGGAAACAAAAACACATTAATTAAAAATGTCAGTTTTATTACTGATTTTAAAAACAAAAACAAAATGACATCAAGAAAAAACAAGTAAGAAACCCTGAATCGAAGGGCATATCTTTGATCTGCATCCAAATGGACTTCAGAATGAAACTTACACCCCAATACCAAACAGCTCTGCTGTACTTAATGCTAGGGGAATGCAAGTCAGAAGGCACCTTTTATACGCTTAAAGCTTCAACAAGAAAGAAAGGAAGAGAATGAGTCTGTTAGGTTGTTTCCCTAATCAGGTTAATGGCTCTATTTCCATGGAGATGATTGAATAATAGGTAGGAAGAGAAGGCAAGAATGTTCTTTTAACTGAAGTTCCCCCATATGAATTGTGAGGCCAAATAAATGGAGGGTTCCCTGAAATATCAGACATTGCTCTGATGACAGCTAGGTTTTAGTGTTCCTGTTAGAGAATTCTGAGGCCAATCAGATTGTTATGCCACACGTAGGATAACTTGCTTTTTAAAGACATTTAAATTTTTTTCCTTTATCTTTGAATTTTAGTTGCATTTTAAGGATATATCTTGAAGTTAAATGCTATGTATCAATTTTTTTCTGAGTTAGAGTATAATATACTTTTATAGAGAAGTTTATTGCATCATATGTTGATTTTTTTTTTTGTCCCATTTGCTTTTTTTCCCCAGGAAATTTAATTATACATATATTAGAGCTTTGTTTTTCATATCAGTTATCTTCTCTGTAATTACTTCTGTATCATCACACTTCATTTTGATGATTTCCTCTAGTCTGTTTCCCACGTTTGACTGTATTTTTGTTTTTGTTCATTATGATTTTTTTTTTAGTATCATCCTAATCTCTAAGGAATTTTTCAAGTGAGGATCTTTCCTATAATTACTTTAAAATAGCAGAAATCTGTTCCCTCCTGTTGTTTCTTTGGTGACCTATGTTTATCATTGTTTTTAGCTTATGTTCCTTTCCTCCTCCCACCCCCAGTATCTACCTTAAGTCCAGTGTCCCTTTGTTTCTGATTGCTTTTAGAGCACATTGTTCCTCAAATTTTGGACCTATTAAGAGCTTAATGTGATTCACAGTGAGCTCTTTAAACCATGTATTTGCTGAAATGTAGCATTCTCTGCTTCTCCTACCCACTTTTATCTTTCTTTACCTCGAGTGAATTCTCCATGTTACAGGGTTGGGCTAGAGTGGTGGCTCAGCAGTTACTGTGCTTGCCTTGCATGCACAAGGATGCGAGTTCAAACCCCAGCACCATGTACACAATGAAGTGTTGGAGCAACGAAAGCCACATGAAAAACTAAATAAATTCAATTCTCCATGTTACAGGGTTGATTCTTATACAGTGATACCATGTTGTTATGGTTTCTTTTCAGCTCTTCTTTCTTTGTCATTCCATAGAGTTTAACATTTTACTAGCTTTTTCTTGGACTATCCATGTCCACAGGTCTTATAGCCAATCAAAGAAAAATAGAATAGACTGTACAAATTCTTATAGATTTGAAAAGTAGATTGTTTTCTGATAATAGGTGAAGGTGTCAGCTCTCTGGTCCTTTCCTTGTTTTTTGTTCTTTTTTGTTTCTTTTTTCCCTCCAGTACTTGGGCTCATAATCAGGACCTGTACATGCTAGGCAATAAGTTGTTTAGGCTTATCTTGAACTCATGATCTTCCTGTCTCAACCTCTCAAGGAGCTAGGAATATAGGCAGGTGCCTCCATGCCAAGCTTGGTCCCTTCTTCTTTTTGATTTATTTGTGGCATTTGGTATGCAATCTTAATAATCTCAAGTTTAAGTTTCTATGATTCTTTTTGTTTCTTTGAAGAGTATTTTTTCCTATTTATTATTTGCTCTTATTTTCCTTGGCTTTCCAGAGAACAGAGTGGGAAAATTATTTTGTTTCCACTATCACTAAGTAGAAATCACCCACAAATATTATTTCTTTGAGGAATTCTCAGTTTCTTTGATTACTTTAACAAAACTTACTGTATGAAACAATTTATTGTGTTTCCCAAGTCTTTTAAAGAGGATAGTGGCATCAGTTTTTCTGTTTTAATTATTCTGTCTCTCCCTTTATACAGCTGTTCCCTGTTCCGTCAGTTATTTCTATCAGTCAGTTATATCTTTACTATGATATATTTAGCTGATGAGGATAAAAATCTTTAGGTACTGTAAGAAAGAAAAATCAGGCCTCTAGTACCAATTGAACCAATGATTATTATCTTGTTTGTTTCTTCCAAGTAAATACATGCAAAGTATGATTGCCTATATTTCTACTTTTATTTACTTTCAGAGAAGCAGATTGATGGGTCCCATAATTCTTTATTAAAGAAAAAAAAATCCTACCATACATTTTTTAGGAATTTAATATTTTGTAATTTTCACAAAGGAATTTAATATTTTGTAATTTTCACAAAATGAGGAAATCACTTTCCTCATTTTTAAGAGTTCATTGTTTTTCAAAAAAAATTTATTAGTACATTGAGTTCATTCTTGATATGTGACAAGCACGGATTGTTAGAGTATTATCTCATCAATGCCTTCCCCCACTACCCTTTGTACAATGCTGCAAACAGTTTTTAAAACACTTTAGAGCCTTATTTCATACAGGAATTGTTAATATTTTTAAAGCCACCATATTTCTCCTAGATTTCTTTTTCATTGTTTTCTATTCTAAACCAACATAAAAAATAGCATCTATGTGCTGAGGGTATGGACAATAATTTTTTTAAGATTTTATTTTATTCTTTAAAAATGGTCTTACAGTTAGGAGGGATTCATCATCAAACAATCAAGAACAAATGTATAATGACAGAATAAGCCAAGGCTGGTGCCATGCCATGGTTACCCCCCTTGAGTTCCCCATGGTTCCATGTTTGCCCCTACTTAAACCCCGAGTTAATTGGACTTCTCATGGAAGTTGGAGATTCCCCTCTGATTAGATTCCCCCATACTCCCTCCCTCCAGTCTCCTTGATATCCTTCCTTAAAATAATTTATTAAACTAACATTTTTTGAAAGAAAAGCTAAAGTGAGGCAGTTTACATTCAAAGTGGCTCTGGTATTCTTGAGCTCTTCTTCTTTAAAATCAGGAGCATAGACTAACCACAATGAGGTCTTCTAGTGCCTTAGTTTGGACTGAAATTTATGCCTTTCAATTTGGGATTAATTTTTTTCATATTGAAACATTTCAAATCTATACAAATAGCTTTATGTTTTTGTATTACACCCAAGAACATTCTTACACTTTCTTACTTTCAAGAAATGTAATATTGATATGCTAATATTATTTAATATCAGTTCATATTAAAAAACTTTCAGGTCTCCAAAAGTTGGGGATGTAATGGGGTTTGAACCCAGGAGTTTTCTACCACTGAGCTTTATCCACAGCCCTTTTTATATTTTATTTTGAGACAGGATATTGCTAAATTGCCTAGGCTATCTTTGAATTTGCCATCCTCCTGCCTCAACCAACCTCTGGCTGGAGTTACCAGTGTGTACCACCGTGGGCAGCTCCATATGTTCTTTATAATTGTTTTACTTCTTGGTAGGTCAGGAATCACACTTTCAAAACTGTTGGTTATGGGGGCTGTAGGGATGGCTCAGCAGTTGCAGCACTTGCCTGGCATGTGTGAGGATGCAGATTTGAACCCCAGTACTACATATACAATGAAGTATTGGAGCTACAAAAGCCACATGAAAAACTAAAAAAAAAATTGATTCTCTATTTCTCTCTGTCTCTGTCACTGTCCCTCTCTCTTAAAAAACAAAAACAAACAAGAAACAAAAAAACTTGGTTATGTTGTCTGTCTACGGTTCTTTGAAAGAAAACAATGCTTTTTTATGGCATTAATATCTTTGGAGAACCCTTTATCTGAATTTGTCTGGATATTTTCTTCATGATTCAGTTCAGGGTAAACTGGTAGTAAAGTAATGTTCATTTATTTCCCTTTACTGTAGTCCTAACTTATCCATGGAATACATTGCAAGATCCCAGTAGATTCTTGAAACTGCATCTAGTAGCCAGCTCTATGTAAACTATATTTTATCCTACAAATACATACCTATGATGAATTTAATTTATATCTTAGGCACAGTAAAGAATCAGCAACAATAATAAAATAGTTATAGAAATATGCTATAATAATACTGTCACCATTGCTATTCTTGATCTTTGGAGCTATTATTGAGTAAAATAAAGGTTATTCCAACACTAGGAATATGGTACTGCAGTGACTGATCTGATAACCGAGGTAGCTGCTAAGTGAGAAGTAGACAGATAGCTTATACAGTATGAATTTGCTAGACCAATGATGATGCAGGTCCTGAGTAGGATAGAACAGGGTAGCACAATATTTTGTAATGTTATTCAGAATTATGTATAATCAAACTTATGGGTATTTTATCTCTGGAATTTTCCATTTAATATTTTTTCATCATTTGGCTGTGGGTAACTGAAACCAGAGAAAGTGAAACCAAAGATGAGGGAGAATATTGTACATTATATGAGCAAATAACAAAATTATGTTAGTTTGTCTCATTGTTGTTGGTGCTAAATGAAATCACTGAATTAAAATGGTATATGCCATGACTGGAGAGGTTGCTCAGTGATTACAGCGCTTGCCTGGCATGCACAAAGATCAGGGTTCAAACCCCAGCACCATGTATACAAGTGTCAGAGCAACGAAAGTCATATAAAAAACTAAGTAAGACTGATTCTCTCTTTCTCTCTCTTTCTCACTGTCCCTCTCACTGTTTAAAAAAAAAAAAAAAAAGTTGTATATGCCAGATTGTTTCTTGTAAGAGTGTTCTCTTTATTAGTTGTAATTTAATTGTATATGCTTTGAGACTAGGGGACTATCTTGTTTTCTATAATATTTCACCCAGTATTTTGGTATTCATTGGTATTCTTTCCATTGGTTAATTCTTTCACTAGTCATTGCAAATGGACATTTTTTTCTTCATATTGTCATTCTTTCTGCATTTATTAACTGACAATTTTGTGTAAAGTCCCATTTCTTTCCTTTTTAATTTTTTTGATTTTCACTGTGAACTCATGAATAATTTTTTGATCATTGTTATAATTTATTAGTATCAGTATTATTTTGGGTGACTAGATTGTCCCCAGTTTGTTTTGTAGAGGTCCCCTCTAGTCAAGTTCATGCACCATTTCAATAAATTTCCCTTTGTCTTTGAAGACTTCTCTGCTCTCTGGCACAGTATGCACCAGATTCTCCTTATATTTTCATTATTTCAGATATGGAGTCTCTTTTCTCTGGTTGGTTCTTTGGTTGTTTTTTGGAGTGAGGAGATTGATGATTAGAAATCAAAATTTGGATATTAAGTATATTTATTGCTATTGAGGAATCATTAACTCTCTGTTCTTCTAGTGCACAGAGTTGGGAAATACCTGTAATCTCTATTTCATATTAAAACTTTTATTCTGTTAACCATGAGAACATTCATTTGCTCTATTCTAAAATATACCTGAACTCATTGCAAGATTTACACCCATCAGCTTGTCTAGTGTGTCCACACTATATATTCTATCCTCCCATTTGTCATTTTCTGCCCATAAAATATTTCACTGAAATCACTGTTACATGATTAAAAATCACTTGAATTGTTCCTTCCCCCCATATGGTTGCATGATTAATTTGATGTGCAGATAGTTTGTTTGTTTCTTTTTTAGAGAGAAAAAGAGAAAGAATCAGTTTTATTTATTTTTTCATCTAGGTTCTGTTTTTCTGATACTTTGTTGTGTATGTGGTGCTAGGGATTGAACCTGGGTCTTTGTTCATGCCAGGCAAGCACCGCAACCACTGAGCTACCACTCCAACACTGAGATTTCTCTTTTTTAAATGCGAAAATTTTCTTTTTTTATGTTACTCATGCAAATTATTTTTATTTTTTTTTTATAAAGAGAGAGGGACAGTGAGAGAGAGAGAGAGAATGAGACTTTATCATATACGTGGGGCTGGGGTTCGAACTTGCATACCTACACATGCGAGGCAAGCGCTGTAATCGCTGAGCCATCCACCACTCCAGCCCCACAAATTAGTTCTTTAAAAAAGGAACTTTTCATTTGTTAGCTTTAGTACACTTTCAAAATATATTTTGCTGTGTTTGGAAATTTTTATTTTTCATATTTTTTTTTTTTTTGCTCTTTATAACCAGGAGGTCCTGGACGATCTACTATGCCAACCCCAGGAAATACTGCAGCTTTTCGTGCTTCCCTCTGGACCAATATGGAGAAACTTATGGATCTTATTTGTGCTGTTTGTGGACAGGTAAATTTCATGGGGAATAAAGAGCATTGATTTTGAATTAACTTTTGGTTATTTGAAGTTGTGTGATTTGGGGCAGATGTTTTAAAATCTCAGCATTAAGCGAGGTTTCATGACCCACACTTGCCATCCCAACCATTTAAGGAGGCTGAGTTAGGAGAATTGCAAGTTCAAGGCAGCCTGGGAAGCTTAGTGAGACAGTCTTAAAATGAAAAAAAAAAATAATAATTTTAAGTAACTCCTCACTAGCAGAGTATCCTTGAGTTCAGTCTGCATGCACATGCACACGCGCGCACGCACACACACACACGCTCACACAGTCTCTCAATATTCAAGATACCTCTGTTAACTGATTGTAATGTATGTAAAGGTTCTAGCATAATGCCATTTCCTTTCTCTCATAAACATGTTTGCTTGTTGTCAATGCTAATAGTAATACTATTTAGAGTAGTTTCTGAAATGCACCTTGTTTTTTTTTACTAAGCTTTATATTTGTTTCATTTAAAAATACCCAGTTACATATACTCTCTCTCCCCCTCTCCTATACCCTTATTTAGGTGCAACATCTACAAAAAGTATTAATCAAGAAGAGGGATCCTGTTTCACATGTTTGTTTCATTGAAGAAATAGTTAAGGTATGCTTAAATGAAGATATTTTTACATCTTTCCTGTAGAAAGTAAGAAGATATGTACCAGGATCATTTGTGTTACCCTCTTACAGTACTGCATGTCCAGTAGCAATAGGGAAATATATGTATTGACAACTATACATATTCCTTGGAATATAAGTATTTGTTTTGTAGAAGATGCTAGCAGCCATACTATTTATGGATTAATTTCTGAAATGCACTACTAAGTTCTGATTTTCTACCATATAACTAATCGCTTATAATGTTTTCCAGTTCCTTTAGAGAATAATATAAAAATTTTTGGTAAATAAGAAGTTTAAATAATGGGCATTGCAGTTTCTTCATTTAAGGCTATACAACTCATTCAGTTGGTAATTTTTCCTGTGATGCCATTGCTGTATTCATTTTCCATGTTCTCAAACTCCCTTCTGTCATTCACCTATCTGCTAGCCTCCTGGGCTGTTAGAATTCCTTCCAAATGTAGGATTCCTTGATCCTACATTTTATTCATTATTTTCAGTGTGTTTTGATAATTATTAATAGAATAATTAGTTTGTATTCCATATATTATTAAATCCTAATGCCTAATACTCCAAAGAAAAAGAGTTTTCAAGTATCCAGCATCATAATATAGGTATTTTCATATGTAAGTACATAATTTTAAATAGTTTGTGTAATACAGTGAGATAATTTATCACCCCCAGTTTAGTGATTTACTGAAAACATTCATAGGACCCAACCTATAGTTGTACTCAGGGCTATGATTTAGTACAATGAAAGGATATGAAGCAAAATCAGGGAAAAGGAAAGATATGTGGGGCAAGGTCCAGAGGAAATTAGATGCAAGCTTCCAAGAGTTACATTGGATCGATTTAATTTCCCCACCAGCAAGTTGTGACAGCATTGATGGGATACTTCTACCAAGGATGCCCTCCTTGAGGGTACTGCCCTGGGGGTTTTTTTGTTTGTTTGTTTGTTTGTTTGTTTGTTTTCAGCAGCCAGTTACTGTCTAATGTGTAATAGAATTCTAGACCACAAAGAAAAGTAGGTGTTTGGTATAAAACGCACTTAGGGTAAAGTGAGCAACTGATCAGTTAGAGAATCTTGCTATCTCTTTCAAAATCCAAGTTTCCAGATGCCAGCCAGGGATTGAGCTTGCGAGTTGGCCTTTCTATGGCTAACTCAGATCTACCATGTTAGTTTTTTTCTGCACAATTTACTTAGTACATATTTCAGTTGTGTGAAAGAAGCTATTATTTTCAATTTGTGCAGTCACTAACTTTTTTGCAATTGCTAATGGATGGGATAATTATTATCAGACCTTCATTTTTATAAGCAAACACATATGCAGTGTTTTCATGTATTTATTCTGATTTTGGCTATCTTTAAATACAAATTAATTCACTTAGTCTTTATGTGCAGTGGCCTCATTTAAAGCTTTTACTTTGTATTTTAATTCATTTTTAACAGCTTAATAGTCTATAAACAACATAAGAATAATTATAATGAAACCATTATATTCAAGAGCATCTATTTAAAAAGATTAAAATAAGGATCTCATGTTTTCTCATGTAGAAGCTAGAGAGGAAAAAGGAAAAGAAAGTTGGGGAAGGGGGTCTCATGAAAAGTGAAGGGAGATCAGTAAAATAGAGGAAAGGGACCAGGGGAAGGAAGGGAAGGAGCAAGGAACAGGGAAAATACTGGGAATGATGTTGGCCAAATTATATTATAATATTGCGTACAAGTACAAATATGTAATAGTAAATCCCACCATCATGCACAACTGTAATGCACCAATTAAAAAATGGAAAAATTAAGAAAAAGAAGTAATAGTGCTACTAAAGAGGCTTATGTTTGTGATACTATTATATTGGGAATGGTTTCTACATAAAATCTCAGATCAATGTTTACTCACAATAAATTATTATAGTAAATGAATATTGACAGTTTGAATAGGCCAGGTTTTAAATTCATTTGGTTCAGTGATTTGGTAATTTACTGTAAACTATGATGCAATTTCTGTACTTAATATCTTCTCGCCAAGACAATAAGTCTTCTTTCATTTATGCAAAAAGTTTTATTTTTTACATTATTAAATGATTTTGTAATTATTGTTGCTTTGCTTTAGTTTAATATCTATAGAAGTTTTAAAAATTATTTTTAGAGCAGCTTTAAATTATAAAAATGTTGAGGACAAAATATGAATGTTATATATTATGCAAAACCCATGTAACTGTACAATGCTAATTAAGAGCAAACTCTTATATAAACTATGGACTTTAGTTAGTAAGATATGAATAGTTGTTCATCATTGTAATAAATTATCACACCAATGTAAGATGCAAAATGTTTCATGCACAATTATAATGTCTTGGGTCCATCATTACAATATCATACAGAGTAGTCCTACTAATTTCAGTTCTCTTAAACTTTTCCTCTTCTCTACCTATTTACACCTTTCCAACATCCCTTCTCAACCTCTTGCAAAAGCTGACCTGTCTCTATAGATAGATCTATCCTTTTTCAGAATGTTATTTAATTGAAATCACACAGTATGTAGCTTTTTCAGACTGACTTCTTTCACTTAGAAATATGCATTTAAGGGTCCTGTGTATGCTCGCATGGCTTGGTAGCTTATTTCTTTTTATCATTTAACATATTCCTTTGTATACATATAACTCAATTATTTATCTATTAACTTGTTGAAGGACATCTTGATTGCTTCTGAGTTTTGCAATTGTGAATAAAGCTGTTATAAATGTTATTATGTAGTTTTCAACCATTTTTCAACTCTATGGGGTTTTTACTTCTTTTGGGTAAGAAAGAGAGCACTTGCTAGATCATACAGTTAGACTTCATTTAGCTTAGGATGAAAACAAAAATGTAGAAGTAGTGTATCATTTTTCATTCCCACTAGCAAAGAAAGTGAGTTCTTGATGCTATACAAATTAGCATTTGATATTGTCAGTGTGTTGGATTTTATCTGTTTCAATAGGCATGTTGTAGTCTCTCATAATTTTAATTTGCATTTCCCTATGGATTTTTATAAAATTATGGTTATGGAAATTTTTTTCTTAGTTAAGTTTCTAAGACATTTTTGTGTAAGAAAAAAACCTGCCATCCACATTATTTAATATTTATATGTTATAATTAGATTATAGTTATAATCTAGGTTCTTTAAGTATTTTAAAATGATCTAAAATAATTTTCATAAAAGTCAGGGTAGATTTTCAGCATTTGGAAAACTGAATTTTAAAGATCAATCAATGTCAAAGGCAAGACAGTATAGTGATTAAGAACTTCAGCACTAGGGGGTTGGAGAGGTAGCTCAGCAGTGGAACACTTGCCTGGCATGTGCAAGGTCCTGGGTTCAGTCCCTAGTACCATATACATATGCAAATATGGGCTCTTCTAACCTTACACCTTTAGATTGGGGGAATCTTGCCCGTACATGTCTGTCTGGGGGTCAATACCTATTGTGGAAAGTTGCTAATCAAGAGCGCTGCTTAGATCTTGCTCGTCTGAATGCCAATGCAGGCAACCCTCAATGGAATCTGGACATGTTGTTAGGTATGGGGCAACATGAAGGACAAGCACAGCAAATTAATTATCATCCAGGTGTGTACCAGCAGATAAGTGCCGCAGCTGTCAAAGCCTGGAAGACCCTCTCTGGCACAGGAGACTTACAAGGGCAGTTATCTAAGGTCATCCAAGGGGCCAATGAGCCTTATGCAGATTTTGTGGACAGATTAATGCAGACTGCCGGTTGTGTATTCGGGGACGTAGATCAAGCCATGCCCCTAGTTAAGCAGCTCGCCTATGAGCAAGCTAACAGGTGGTGCAAGGAAGCTATCAGGCCTTGGAGGAATAAGGAATTGTCTGCATACTTAAAAGCATGCAAGGATATTAATGAGATAGTTATTCAAGGACAAGTGATGGCAGCTGCAATCACGCAAGGCATGAAAGGAAGAGGGGGGATTCAGAGAAATTGCTTTAGATGTGGAAAACCTGGTCATATGAAAAGAAACTGCCCTAACTCAGGCCCCTCAGGGACATGTTGCTGCTGTAGGAAGGGAAATCACTGGACTGATGAGTGCAGGTCCACAAGAGGTAA
>PVKS010031784.1:0-23144 GCA_004027875.1 Aplodontia rufa
CCTCTTCAGTCTTTTTTTTTTTTTTAAGGAAAGAGAGAGAATAAATTTTATTTATTTTTTCATCTGGCCTTTGCTGTGGTGCTGGGGTTTGAACCCAGGTCCTTGTGCATGCCAGGCAAGTGCTCCAGCCACTGAGCCACTGCTCCAGCCTCCATCTTCAGAACTCTTTAGGTAAAATATACCAGGTCTCTTCTGCCTAGATGAACTGTCCCCTGGTGGCAGCTGCTGTGGGGTGCCTTGGGGGATTAGAAGCAGCCCGGGCTGACTGCTGGGTAGGGCGCTGCTCTATCTGGGCCTCTCGCCTTCCCTCCCTTCCCCAGCCCGGCCCTATTATGGTTTGGCCTTATTCCCCTGTACGCTAAACCGGCCACCTGCTCTACTGGGCCCTCCCAGCCTTCCAAGGTTAGCTCAGATTCAGATCAGCCCGGCCACACGGGTTCCAGGACACCCTGCCCACATTCTTCAGCGAGGCTTCTTTGAGTCCCAGGAAGGGGACAGGACAGGGCAGTCACAGTCACCCTGGAGGCTCCTGGTGCTCCCTGAGCAGCCCCATCCCCACCCCCTTGTTGGCTGGGCACATCCAGGATACTCTGAAAAAGCATCAGGAGTGTGCTGCAGCCCCACCCAGGTCCCCGCTGCCAGGGACGTCTGTCTACTATGTCACTTCTGGGTTTAAATTCTTCTCTTGAGGAGGCGATGACAGCCCCTTAGGAAGCCGGCACCTCCAGAATCTGGTGCCCTCCCCACTGGTCTCCACGTAACGGGAAATTATTTCTGCAGGGAGGCAGTGGTGCGGGGCCCTGTGGGTGCTGGAGCTGGTGTCTCGTAACCGTAACAACAGGAAATGTAGGACATCGGCCCTTCCGGCTGCTGCTCTTGTCATTGAGAACCGCACCAGCCAGAAAGTGCTCACTGATGGCGTCCTCCTAGATAACGATAAATAATGTGTATTTTTAGTTTGGAATTGAGTTTCATCTCTCCATTGCTGGTGTGTTTCAGCTGATTTTTTTTCTTCTTCTCCCCTGGGGTCTGAAAACCGCATTCGTGCCTTCACTGTGTGCATTTACTCTGCACCCGAAGTTGACATACGGACTCATTAACCCCTCCACGCTTGTTCTCAAGCCCTGTCTGGTCCAGGGGGGGATCTGCATCCTCGAGGGCTCTTCTGAAGGCATTCTTCAGACAGAGGGATGGGCCTCTATCGGTGAGGCCATGCTTGAGCACGGTCCTGGGTCCCACCCCCAGGGTTTCTGGCTCGCCGGGTCTGGGGTGGAACGCAAAACACTGGGTTTCTAACACCCTCCCTGGTATTAGCGGTGCTTCTGATCTGGGGACCACACTTTGAGAACCATTGGCTTAAATCCTTCTTACTCCAACTATGATCTTAGAACTGGCACCAGCTTCACTAGGGGCCAGGTATAGAGCAGCTCTCTGGGGTCCCACCCTCGGTCCAATCACTGTTTGCGTTTTAACATGATCCCCAGCCAACCTGAACGTGTATGCCAGTTTAGGAAGCGTTGGCCAAAGTCATTTCCCAAAGCTCCCGTGACCACCCCATGGTCTCAGCTTTGGCATACGTTAGAATCATTTGGGGAGCTTTGAAAATATCCCTAAGCTCAGGCTGCACCTCAGGCCTGTTAAACCAGGATATCTGGGGAGGGGGCAAATGATGCTATGTGCAGGCTCGGCTGATGATCACTGTTCCAGCCAGAGGGATCCAGTCAGAAGCATGCGCTGGAGGGTGGTGGCCGGGAGAGGGATCTGGAGAGTAGGACACTCCTGCAGGGCCATTCTAGGGGAAGCCGAGCACCATGAGGCTTTAGGGAAGAAGGTCCCTTCCTCTCTATTCCTCCTCCTCTGGCCTCTCCTGGGTTTGTCTGAGAGGGTCCAACACTGTACATGGGGCTGGGGCTGAGGCTGACAGTTTCCTCTTCTGTCATGAACTGCAGACAGTCCTGATGGCCGGTGGGGTGTGCAGAGAACCCCCAGGCGACTGGGTGGACCAGGGGACCTCAGTGCAGAGCAGCACTGGGTCCTCACAGAGGACAAGGCAGGACCCAGGCTCTCTTCTGCCCAGCTCAGCCTGGAGTGGGGAGCTCTACTGGGGAACAGGAACTATCAGGTCCCCACAAATCCTCATTCAACTGCTCCCCAGATTGGATCTGAGGAAAAGAAAATGTTAGGAGAGGCAGGAAAAGAGCAAATGGAACCCTGAGGCCACAGAGCTTCGGGACAGAGGAGGTCTCCCCAGTTCAATGCACGGAGACACCTGCAGCCTGGGATGGAGACAAGGACTCAGGCCACTGGATCAGCCAACAACCTCATCTTCAGATAAGTGACAAAGACCCAGCTTCCAGCTCCCACCGCCCAGATGGAAGGCAGCCAGTGGGGTGTGAGGGTAGTAGACGTTTAAGGTCAAAGGATGCTACACGAATGCAGCTTGGGGCATCCTCCAAAGAGTCTGCCAAGTCACAGGAGCTGCAGGGGAAGCCGACCGACATGAGCAGCCCTAATTGCGTTTTGCTCCTTCACTCAGAGCCCGCAGTCCACGTCTCACCTCTGCTCTCCCTCCTTCCCTGCCCCTCTCCTGCCAGCCAAGCTGCGGGTGCTAGCAGAGGCTCCAACCGGCCCTTTGAAGTTGTGAAGATCACAGGGAGAATCTTCCCCACCTCTTCGTCTAAGGGCCTTGAGTCTTAACCTGCTGATGGGTTTTGGGGAAGAACTTGGCAGCCTCAGGCTCCCTGGGACCTTGGCTCATGGATGTCCCCAGCAGGGGTGAAGGGCAACTGCACGGAAAAACTGGGCTTGTGGGTCCCAGGGTGTTTAGATGGGGGAGGAAGAGCCCTTGCCTGCCTTCTGTTTTGTCCCTAGGAAAAAAAGCACTTTCCCTGCAACGATGGGCAGAAACGAAGTATGGGAGTGGTGGTGTTGCTCTGTATGGCTGTGCTGTAGAACTGTAGACTGTGTGAGCAGTTTGCACGGGTGTGCACATGTGCATGTGTGTATGCGTGCACACACATGCATGCATGCACGCACACGTGCCCTGTCCATGCACATACATGTGTTACATGTGTGTGTGCTCTGGGACATCTACATGTTCCCTGAGAACCCATGTTGGGGTGAAGTTCTGCGTGGACAGGTGCATGTGGGTCTGTAACAGGGAGAGGTCCCCTCTGGCAGCAGAAGCAGGCTGCAGCCCTCCTGGGAGGGATGCGGAGTTTGGAACCAGTTATTTTTATGTGCTTCAGGCATGGAGCTGAGTGGCACTTCCCAAGAGCCACGCTGCCTGAGCGACCGTTTCCCTGGCAAGAGAGACTAATTGTGGAGAAGCTGCCATAGGCTGGGGTGAGTTTAGTGAGGGGGGTCCTGCTAACAGCACCCACCTCTGCTGGTGAGCTCCAGTGATTCCTGGGCCTCAGCAGCCTGGCACAGGCTTCTCCCTGAGCAGGCCATCAAAGGAAGCCATGCTGACTTTCATGACCTTGACTCCTGGGCCTTCCCTCATGATGGTGAGAATTCTGGTCTTCACCAGCCCAGAGCTGGCACTGACATCACCTGCTTTGGCCTGGCTGCGATCAGAGGCTGGGGGACAAGAACCTTGGGCTCCATTTCTGCTTTTTTGACAGCGTGGAATGCAGCAAGATACCCACCCCATCCCTCTCCAGTCCTGGAAGTCCCTCCTCCTCTTCCTGTGCTCCTGCCTGCACCTTCCAGGCTGCCAGTGAAGCCATCCGGCCTGGACGGCTCGTCTTGCTGGGGGGGTGTTCATTCTCAGAGGCATCTCCTCGGGTCTGGATATGCTTGGCTCATCACCAGCCATTTCAGCTCCGGGCAGAGAAGAGGGTGTTCTGGAGGGAGATGGCGAGCTGTCGTCTTCCCAGGGCAGTGGAGGACCCAGTCCATGTGCCTGGCCTCTACAGTGTAATCCACAGGGCCCTACTGTGCACTGGCACTATCCACGCTGGTCCTGCTGCACACAGCAGGTGCCCTTAGCTGGGTCTAATGGAGCCAATGGCCACCTGAATCCAGGGGGGCGAATGGGACTGCAGAGGGCAGATCATTAAAGACCAGGGCCAAAGGGTGTGGCTGTGGGGCACTTCCTGGAGGAGGGGGCTTCCAGAAAGGCCTTGCCACTGGAGGACAAGAAGGGCTTTCCTGGTGAGGCACTGCATGAGCTAGGGCGGAGGAAGAGCTGGACTGGGGGAGGAAGAGGAAAACAGATAGGTGGTGAGGGGCTCTGATGGCGGCTTTCAAAGGGCACTCAAGTGGATTTCCTTTCTGGCGAGGGAGCTTCTAGGGGGTGTTGATCTGAGTGCTTGGAGCAGCTGGGCCAGCCTGGAACCTGTGCAGGCGGGGACGGGAGCCACTTCATTGAACGACCCCTGAGCGCAGCCTGTGCAGGGAGCTTCTCTGTCACCTCCACCATGCGCATAGCAGACCAGCTATGAGAGCCAGCGCAGATGGCCCACAGGTGCACCTTCCGGGGACTCATAGGCAGGTGGGTATGGCATGGACACTTTCTGTGGCAGGATGCAGCTCCTGGCCACTGGAGAAACAGGACAGTGCCACCTGATGGTCAGGTGCAGTTGATCTGTCTGCAGGGACTGGGGCCTTCCCAGGTGGAGGAGGCTGCAGCCAGGTGGCCTGCATTCCCAGAGAGCAAGGTCCCAGACACAGGTGGCAGGGGAAGGCAGTTGGGGATTCTCATCTGAGCCTTCTAGGGGGTGCGAGTGATGGTGTGTGGGTGGGGCGGGGGCTGTGACAGTGGGTACGTGACTGAGGGTATGTGCTGGCGAGCTGTGGAGTGCATGTGAATGAAGATGTGCACCGGGTGCGGGATGTCCTCGGGGGCTCCCCCAGCACCGTGAATCTCACTGCGCCCTGTCACCCAAGGGCCAGCACAAGCTGCTCTCAGCCAGTTCTCTCAGCCAGCTCTCCCCCGTCTCTCCATGAATGGAAGGGAGAGTTGCCTGACCTGGGGGTCCACAGGATTCTCTAGAGAAGCCGCCCCGACACCCGCCCACCAGGACTTTCTGGGAGGAGCTTAAGGAGTTTCCTCCTCTGTGCTCCAAACTGCCCCCGCCCCCTCCAGTCCTCCAAACCTTCATGCCTTCAGCACACTGTCCCAAAGCTGAGCCCAGGCCCTGAGAGCAACTAATATGCACTCCACCCAGGCCCCTAGGGACAGGCTGGTGACCCATGCCTGGCCAGTCATAGGGCCTCAGCCCTCGGGGAAAGTGGTGGGTCTATGTGGTCAGGAGAGGGGCCTGTCACAGTCCTTCCTTGGATATTGGCCCGTGGATCCTGCCAGAGGGCAGCTTTATTGCCTGGGATGCTACTGTGAGGAGGAGGTGACCAGTGGCCGGCTGTCTTCACCAGCACTGAGAGAGCTGGTCTGGGGCCACAAAGATGGAAATTGCGTGGGGAAGCGTGGGAGAGGAGACAGAGGGAGCAGATGTGGGTGTAGTCATGTAGGCGGAGACTTCCCCACCAGCTCCCTCAACACCCAGCTACAGGAGCCAGTGAAGTCCCCTTTGCTCAAGCTGGCTGAGTTTGGTTTGTGTCACTGAAAAATGGCAGAGTTCTGAGCACTGCATCAGCCTTCCCAGGACAGAGACCCAGCTCTCTCTGGGTGTGGGCACTGGGTCTCATACCCTGTTCTCCTCTCTGCCACACCCCAAGATTAGAGTCAAGCACCCCTCTTCCAAGTCTCTGCCTCCAGCTCCCCTCCTCTGATTGGTTGCTGATAAAGCACATGGACTCCAGCCTCCTCCCTACGACAGACATAAAGGGGCAGAGATAGAGATGCTTCTAGATGCCTGAGAAACCGAGTGACGGCATAGCTTGGGTGTTGTGGCCATGCTGACATTTAAGGTGGGGGCAGGACCAAGAGACAGGAATGTGGCTTTCTTGACCACTGAACTCTGCTTTCCTTGATGAGAAGGTCACTGCCCACAGCTCCTGTCACTCACTCCTGATTACAGGATATTCGCCACAAAGCGTCAGCCATTTGACTACTCCCCCCTCCCCATCTGGGATTTTTCCTCCTTGGAAGAGTAGCTCACAGTCACAATAATGTAGTAAAATAAAACCAAGCTACATAAAGAGGAAATTACTGTCCCTACAGTTGTGCTGTGGGTCACCCGTGTGTCCTTCAAGGTCTTCCACGGATTCTGCATCTCACACGAATCTTTCCCAGCAAACCCGTGTCCATCTCTCCCCTTCTGTCCACTTGGGCCCTCTGGTGTGCATGGCCTCTTTTGCTCTCCAGACCACGTTCTAGGATTGAAGAATCTTGGTGAGGGAAGAGCAGCTCAGCCAAATTTCTGTCCATGGTGACAGTCCCTGCCAGCGCAACTGACAGATGGCGAGCTGCTGATGAGCTGGGCAGCTCCCTACCTTCTGGGGCAGCCCTTCCACTACAGGGCAGCTCTAATTGCCGGAAAGTTCTTCCTTTTGTTTAGCTAAAATCAGACACCACGATGCCCTTGGCCGAGGAGGGCCTGCCCTCTGGGACACCAAAGTCAATCTGCCCCTGTTCCAAATGACAGTTTCCACACTGTGGAAGACAGCATGTCCCTCGTGGGCTCGCTCTTTCCTTGGTTAAACACCCCGATTTCTAAAGAGCACATCAAAAGAGGAACAGCCCGAGTACCCTCCCTGACCTGTTCTTGTCCTGTTTGTGCCCTCCAGTATTCATCTTCCAGTGTGACAGCAGCCAGAGTCCCGTTCTGCAAGGGTTCTGACATGGGAAGCAGCCAATGGGGCATGAAGGCCTGCAAACTCCACCCTGGGGGTGCCCCGGAACCCCTGGCAGCATTGTGCGGTGCCCAGACCCCAGCTCCAGAGATTCTGGGTCATAAGCTCGAGGTGACACCCAGGCATCTGTGCTGTTAGGAAGCACTCCGTGGCCAGTTCTGTCAACCGGCTGTCCTACAGGAAAGCAGGGATGCGAGGCAGCGGATCCGTCAGGACTCTGTGTGCAAGTGTCTCAGACCCAGCTCAGCCAGCCGGAGTAAACGGGGAGCACGCTGCGGCAGGAGCTGCAAGGGATTCTGGGAGAGCAGTGGCACCTGGCCTTCGGGTCCGGACAGAGGGCTGAAGCTCTTGCCTCCTTGTCCTCTCCTGTTTGCTTGGATCATTCTGGAGATGGACCTCTCTGGATTGTGAGGACCATGGCCAGCAGCCTCTGGGGAATGTATTCCTCCCCACTCTTTCTTCCTTCCTTCCTTCCTTCCTTCCTTCCTTCCTTCCTTCCTTCCTTCTTTCTTTCTTTCCCAGGGATTGAACCCAGGGATGCTTAACCATCGAGTCACAACCTCAGCTTATTTATTTATTTATTTATTGAAACATGGCCTCGCTAAGTTGCTTTGGGCCTTGCTGAGGTACTGAGGCTGGCCTCAAACTTGAGATGCTCCTGCCTCAGCACCCAAGCTGCTGGGATTATAGGAGTCTGCTACTGCGCCTGGAAATATCTTTAAATTAATTCTAGGGAAGCCTTTTCCTTGGCCCCACTTGAGTCTCCTTTTAACTCCTGGTTGTGCCACAGAGGTGAAGTATTAGGGTTGTATAATGCACTTTCCCCAGGATTGGAGAAGGTGCAGGACATTCGATGAGGAGAAATGACCACTAGGGAAGGGCTGCTGGGCCACGGCCACCACAGCCAACCTACTCATAGGACTGGCTAGATTTTTTTCTTGGGAAAAGAAAGCTTTATTGCAAGTTTTGGATGGAGGCGCTATCCTTTTAGTAATAAAAGGACTTTTCAAAGATGTTGTTAAGATTGTCTGATTAGAATACTGCTGGGATGGAAATCGAAGAACTATCGGGGCAGTGACAATTGCTAGTCCAGCCATTTGTGAGAATGGATGTGTGCCTGCGGGATTGGTGGATTGTATCTGTCTTGGCCTGGTCTCTGCTTGCTTCACCGGCATGGATCTTGGTCCATCAGTTGGACTGAAGACAGTGAAACATGTGGAATCATAAGATGCATGGTTTGTATGTTTCTTTGCGTACCCAGGGTTGGGTGCGGTACCCACCAAGCAGAATGCGCCTTCTGTATTTCACCTCTGCAGTAGACTCAGCATTACATCTGCTTGGTTCTAGAGTTTGTGGTCCCTCCCAAGCAAGGGTGAGGTAAAACATTTCTGCAATCACAGCATCAACTCAATTCCAGGCCCCGAGGTGAGAGACACGGCTCGCTGTTTGACCAGAAGATGTCCCCTTCCGGAGTGTGGGACCATTGCTGGGAAATAGCTGCCCAGGCGCGGGCTGCACTCTCTGGCCCCTCTTGCATCAAGGAATCTAGGAGTTCTCGCTGGTGGGACAGAGTGAAAATCATGCATGCTTCCTGCAGGCCAAGGCAGTTAGACACGGGACGTGAGATCCCTGTGTCCTCAGATGACCCACAGAGAACTTCCAGGACATCAGAGGGACAGCAGAGCTTCAAGATGGAAGGAGCCTGGGCCCCTGACTTGCCACCTGGATGGGAGTCTCCCAGAAGAACTGATCGATCAACAACACCCACCTTCAGGTGAGTGAGAAACCTTCACTGTGTTCAGCCACTGAGATTTGGGGGCTGATTGTCAGCATTAGTGACTTGATTACCACGTGCTGTGGGCTCGGTTTGTCCTGGTGTTGTTCCCACTGCCCCTTTCTGGGTCAAGTTACTGCAGAGGGCAACTGGGCTTCTTAACTCTACTACTAAACTGGATTTGCTTTGTGACTTTAGCCTGGCTGCACTGGGCTCAGCTCTGTGGGAAGATGGGTCCATGCCTGGTTCTAGGATGGGTGCCTATGGCTGACCAATTTTTCCTCCATTAGTTCTTCTGCCTGCTCATTCACTACACTTTCATTCTCTCAGGCAACACGTGTTGCTAGGATAAGGCTGGCACACTTTGCTGAGTGTCCTCACTCAGTTCTGTGGGTCAGTGGGTGATGCCCCCCGGTGCATCTCCAGACGCTTTTTCCAGTTGAAATCTGGACACCAGGCAGAGTGTGCTCCAGTAAAAAAATCAGAAACCACACCAGGTGCACTAACAGAGAGAAAGGAAAGGAAGGGTTTGGTTAAATGAGTATCAGGGAACTGCAAGGGTTTTGTGATACGACAAAAGAAAAATTCTGAGATGTCCTAAATTTAATGACAAGGGCCAGAGGATGGAAAAAGAAAGAGATAAGGGAAGATGAAACCAACAGAAAAGTACTCTGAATTCCTGCTCTTGAAACTTGAACTTAAAATCTCATCACAGCCAAGCACCAGGGCCACCGCACCCTGTTTATTTATAAATGCTCTGGACTGTTCACTCGTCAATCTCAAAGCCACAATGGCTTCTCCTTATGGACTGCCCTCCTGTCCCGAAGCCCCTCCCATCTGCGAACAGTGTGGGTTCAACGCCAACGACTTAGCTACGCTCTAGGTCCAGCGGACATTTTTCCTACTGCTATCTAGTCTTGCTGCTGGTGGTTGTGAGAACTTGTCCCAGGACACGGTCCTTCTTCTGGCTCTTCACGGCTCAATAAACCTTTTATTTCAGAGATTTCTTGATCTCAAGAGTTTTTGCTTAATACATCGTGATTGCAGAGGAAACAACTTTAGGAAACAGCCACCACCACCCCTGGGAAGAAGTTGGCATTGTTAGAATTCGGGGGTTCGGAGGGGAGGCCCCAGGGAGCTGGGGCTCTGAGCTCCGCAGGGTGGGGCAGGCACCAGCTGCGGCTGACATGGTGGAGGGGCTCAGTGGGGCTGGTTGTGGTAGTGAAAGCTGCAAACTGGGGCTCCAACTGGAAGTGAGGTAGGGATTTAGGATAAAGAAAAGGAAAGATGAATCTTGGTGGAAACAGCCTCAGGCCGTTGAGATGTGGAAGGCACATTTGTAAAACTTGAGCCACCTACCTTTGGCCTGTGACTTTGGCCTGTGTCCTTCGCCCTGCCCTGGTAAACTGAGGAAGTACGCAGGTGCAGGAGAACTTTCGTGAAATCGTGCAACTCCATCCTGCACTCACCTCCAGACTGGCCCCTGCTGCAGCCCTTCTGTAAATTTTGGATCTCCCAGTCCAAGTGCCGGCTGCTTCTCTCTCTTGAGACAGCCCACCTTCTCCCGTGACCATGTGTCTACCTTTCCTAAATCTCTGTTTGTACTTCTGTCTGGTTTCTGCTGAAATTATTTTGTATCACATATGCCAAGGTCCCTGCTAGCCCTGAGTTGAGGTCACCCCTCTCCTTGGGGAACTCCTAGGATCTTTCTCTGGAGATACCTCTTCACCGGTAACATATCAAAGTCAAGCTCAAATGTGGTTGGCAGAGTCCCAGGCCCAGCACCTCAAAGCAGGTATGACTGGGTTCTTTTGGGGCTGAGAGTTAAGAGTTTAAGAACCAGCACAGACAGTAAGTTGGCTTGGGTCCCCTGATCTTGCCAGTTTCTTATGGGGGCCCTCCTCAGGGTGCAAGACCCCTGGAACCAGCTCCTGTGCTCAGCTCCCTCACCAGCCTGAGTGCTGACCTCTTGGTCACATACTGACTCCTGGAAAGACACGGCAACCTACTTATGGTCTCTACTGTAGACTCCGAGCAGGAATTTTGCATCAGAAGGCATTCAAGGTCAAGTGCAGATGAATGCTGGAGTCCAGGTAAGATCATCTGTGCAGGTCTCTCACTCAGAGGGGCTGCCGGAGAGTGGAAGATGACCTCACCCTGGAAGGCCGCCGTTGTTTTGGCTAAGAGGACTGAAACACTAGGCAGTGTTTTCGTTTATTGCTCTGTGACCTTGAGGAGAGAATTTCCTTTTCCAAGCCTTGACTTCTTCCTCTGTAAAGTTCCCTCCTGATCTTGCAGATCAGGGCTGGTGCAGATGAAACGCAGTGTCTGACACACTGGAGATCCTTGGTAAGTGGCGGGCGTTGTAATTATTTATCAGAAGGGATGGCGGACACCTCACCCTGGAGGCCTGTGGGATGGATGGCTTCACTTTTTTGTGGGAGCAGAGGGCAGTGAGAGGGCACATTAACCATGCAATTTGGAGCCTCCCTAGGGAGGCCCATTGGTCCTGCCAAGCCTGGGGGAGGCTGCCCACCCTCAGGGGTGCCTGGAAGTCCAGGTCCAAAGAAAACTGCCCTGGCTAATGGGAGCCTGCCTCCCAGCCTCCGAAGGCCAGCCGCATGGCTCTGTGGTGGCCTAGAGGGGGCTTGTGGCGGTGCCCATGCAACATGCATGATTCCGAGGCTGCTGCTGTGAAGTCTGGATCCGAGCGAGTGGGTGTAAAGAATGTCAAGCAAGATTCGATTACAATTTTTATTTTGGAAAAACCTTCATCAAAATATGTATATCTAATTAGGACAATTACAGCGCAGGAACAAAAAACTGATTAAAAATCAGACACTCCATAAATTACAAGTGTTTTCCTCCAGCTGGGGCACATCTCCGCCTGCTGAGCTGCAAGGCCAATCAATGGAGCCCGGGCTCTGGGAGCAGGAGGGGAGGTGGTGACACCCAGGACCGGGAGTGGGTGCTGAGCCCAGGCTGGGGCTCCTACCACTGCTTGACTGCCTGACCACCGCCCTGGGCTGTAGGGGCAGCTTGATTCCCCAGTGCCTGCCTGAGCGGGGGCTCTGTCTTGGGTGGAGTCTTGCGGGGCGTGCGTGTGCCCCCTTGGCCGAGCCTGAGCAGTAGCTCATGTATGTGCACACGTGTCCACCAGCATGTCTGCGCAAACATCTGCGGCTCGGAGAGAGGAGGCAAATGCCCGGGCATGAGCAGGGGCAGTGCTGCACCTGGGCCTGCGTCGGGGGCAGGAGCAGGCAGAGCCTGGCCTGCGTGCCCCGGGCACTGGCAGCTTACATGCAGTGTGTGCCGCCAGGAAGGCAGAGCTGCCCCTTGCAGCTATCGCAAGAGGGGGCCCTGTGGATAAAAATAGCTGCCTTTACTGAGAGCTTTCTCTGCACCGGGCTCTGTGCTAAGCCAGTTGCTAAATGCATGTCTTGTTAAACCTGTGTGGCCACACTAAGAGGTAGGTGGTTGGCTCCGCAGAGAAGATGTCCACATCCTGGTCCTGGAAGCTGTAAGTATGCGGCTTTACATGGCAAAGGGACCCTTGAAGATACAATTAGGGATCTTGGTGGGGACCGGCAGCTCTACCAGGATGGCTTGGGTCAGCCCAATGTAATCACAAAAGGGTCCTTAGAAGTGGAAGAGAGGGGCTGGAGTGGTGGCTCGGTGGTTGAAGCACTTGCCTGGTGTGTGTGAGGACCCGGGTTCGAAGAACATTTACAACTAAGTGTCCGAGAAATAAAGACCACATGAAAAAATAAATAAAGCTGATTCTCTCTTTCTCTCTCCTTCTTTCTCTCTCTCTTAAAAAAAAATGGAAGAGAGGCTCAGGAAGGAGAGGTGATAACTGAAGAATGACCAGAGAGATCCTGCTCTGGGGCCTGAAGACGGAGCCAAGGGGTGATGAGCCAAGGAGTCGGAGGCCTCTAGAAGGTGGGAAAGCAAGGAAAAGGCTGCTGGCCTTGAGCCTTCTGAAGAAACTCAGCTCTGCCACACCTTGACACCTTGGTCCATTGAGGCACAGTTGGACTCCTTTTTTTCTTATTTATTTATTTTTTGGTACTAGGGATTTAACCCAGGGGCAATTTAACACTGAGCCGCACCCCCAAATTCCCCCGCTTCAGGCACTTTTTTAAATTTTGAGACAGAATCTCACTAAGTTGTTTAGAACCTTACTAATTTGCTGAGGCTGGCCTTGAACTTGCAATCCTCCTGCCTCAGCCTCCCCAGCCTCTGGGATTACAGGCGTGCACCACCATACTCTGCTACACGTTGGGCTTCTAACCTTTGGGACTGTGAGATAAAAGTGTTCTGTTTCAAGCTACCTCATTTGTGGTAAGTTCTTACTGCAGCCATTGAAAACTCGTAGAGTAGCTGATGCCATTCGGTCATTTAATAGATGAAGAAATTGGATCTCAAAGATATAATGTCCTCTGCCCCACCAAGCTGGTGAGGGGCAAAGCCACAATTGGAGGTGTCTGACCCTGGAGCCTGAGCTCGCCTGTCCTGCCTGCCCCACCTGCAGATCAACTGCATAGTCTTTCAGAGCAAATCACGGGGCCAGATTTCAGGTTTCCAGGCACAGTTAGAGGTGCCCTTCTTATCTGCCAGCTTAGAGAAGATGGGATGGAGGGGCCTATTCTGGCAAGAGAACATTGAACCCCTGGACACGTTCCGTTTAAAGCCTTCTTTGAAGGCAGCTTGTATATTTTCCCCCTAAGGAGGGGAAGGGGTTTATGTCTGAGCCTGGACCCAGCTTTGGCACACGGTGCTTTTGCATTCCAAGTCAATCCCCTGGGCCTGCAGCACTGGGCCTCAGTCCCTTCACTCCCCTCCTCCCCGCTCAGCCCAAATCCCCCTAAAGTCTGCGCTCAGGCCGACTAGGCTTCGCAGCTCGCCTGGCCTTCAGAAGCTCAGGGGATTACTGTGGCTGGAAACCTGGGCGCAAGGGCGGGGCAGGTTGGCAGAGGACCCTGTAGCTGGCTCCCACAGCCCTGCTTCACTGCCACCTCTGGTCATGTGGTGCCAAAAGGAGCTCCTTCCAGGGTAGCACTGGGAGGTGGGGGGATCCAGGAGAGAGAGTGTTGGGTGAGGGATAGGTAAGGGGAGTCCCAGCTTCTACCAGACCTGCTGTTGATCCCCTTCCACCCCGAAGGCTTGCCTGACTCAGTTTCCCCATCCTTGCATACTGCAGCTGTCATCTGGGGTTTAGTGTCAGGTCCTGCCCTACCCACATTTTCTTCAGAGAAGGGTAGGTGTGGGGGGAGACAGCAGGCGTCCTCGAGTGGCATCAGGCCTGCATATCAACTCCCCGGGTGGGGTGGGGTGATGTCAGCTGCGCTGTGGGAGGTATTGCTGGAGGGCCTGAGACAACAGCCCTCTCCCTCTGGTGCATGTTCCTGTCCCCAAGGAGGCTCCCCAAGGGCTGCTGCTCAGGGAGGCTCCTCTAGGCACAGGGCATGGAG
Organism: Aplodontia rufa; assembly: GCA_004027875.1. Lineage (NCBI taxonomy): Eukaryota > Metazoa > Chordata > Mammalia > Rodentia > Aplodontiidae > Aplodontia > Aplodontia rufa. The sequence goes on from PVKS010031784.1 coordinate 14,008, forward strand.
GAGCCTTGCCTACCAGTCCGGGCAGCTGCCCAGAGTCCCTGGGTGTGGTGGGAGGGGTCTGCCCTCCCGAGGCTCTCTCCAGAAGGATGGTATTCCTTCCACACAGAATCCCAGCGTTGCAGAATATTAGACAGAGGACAGCTCTTTTTCCCAGTTATTTGCCAGAGTCCTCAAAATGCTCAGGACCTCCCTCTTGTGGCCTCCCTTATAGTCCAAGAACCTCAGGAAGTTCCACCACATTGGGGGGCCCAGCTCTATCCCATCCTCTCATCTGTTCATTCCTGCCATTACTTCCTTCTACCGTATGGTGGCGCTGTTGGAGACTGATCCTGCGCAGCTCATGGAAGGACACTAAGGACAGGCAGCTTCGGCTTCACAGTCTCAGTCCCAGTCCAGCCCGCAGCAGTGCCTCCCCAGAGCATCAGGGTCACAGCTCCCTCCAGTTCAGACTTCTGTGCTCAGCCAGTGACTCTCCCCATGCAACCAATGTGCTGGGGTTTGACCTGGGGAGCTTCCAACGTCAGCTTGACCTTCTAGTAAAATTTGCTTTTCTGCATGAACGTGTAAATCGTGCACCGAGCTGAGGGTCACTAGCCTCGACTCCACCTCTCCTCGAGATCAGTTAACAAACGAAAGAGCTATTGAGTGAAAACCCAAATTCCCCTGCTTTTTGCTTGCTTTCAGCTGAGTTAATAAAATCAGTCATTTTGGAGGTCACACAGCGGGACGGTACATTGTTAGCTTGGCTGTCGCTTGCGTCTCTAACCTCTGGTACGTGGGTGATGATGATGGTTCCCCAGCATACTCTTCAGCTTCCTGAACGCTGCTTTTGCTTAAGCACCGACTTTTCACTTGGGACTGCTGCCGTCTGATGGGTGACCGGAGCGTGGGGAAGAGACATCGCTGCCTTCTTATTGTTTGTGCCTTAACCTTGGGGTCAGATTGTGCATGTTGCTCATTTGAGAAATGCTTTGCTTCCACCTGTGATACCGGCTTAACTCAGCCTAGACTTGCCTGGTCTTTCTCCTGCTTCAAGGCTGAAAAACCCCTACCTACCGGTCACCATGACCTGAAACCCCAGACCAGCAAAGGAGGGAGAAGAGGTGGCCCCCGAGTTCCTGGAAGGTGTCCACCTATTCCCAGAGAGCTGGATATTTTTTCCCTTCCTTAGCTGCTCTCTCTCTTGCTATTCTTATCCGGTCTCTGTAACCCCTTGGTCCTTGGAGTTGAGAAGCTGATCTGGGGGCCCAGCGCCCTCTTCCTCTCCATTTTTGGCCACTGAATGAAACCTTTCTTTCTCTCAACACTCTCAGACATTGGCCTCTCCATGGAAGGAGGTTCTGGACTTGGATTGGATAACAAAAGGGAGCATGTTGACTTTCTCTGCTGCCAAGCTTTGTGTGAGACCCTGCTGGTCCCCCCTGTCCTGCCCATCAAGCTCTGCTTAGCTCTGAGCCTCAGGACCAGGAGTTGGTATGCATTTCCTTCTCTCTCCAAGCTTGGATTTGCAAGCCCATGCATTCATGTATTTTATTAGGATTTTTTTTTCTGCAAGTAACAGACACCCAGCTTGAACTAGGGAATCCATTGGTCCATGCATCTGGAAAAAATCCAAGACTTGTACTGACACAGGCATAGATATTTCCAGGGTACGAACAGTGGCTCAGGACCCTCTCTGCATTTCCCTCCCCCTCCATCTACTTGGACTCGTTCTTGTGACAGGTTACTTGTCAGCCTAGGCAGGATGCCACTGGCCTCCCAGACTCTCACATCCCAGTGCACAGGATCATTTTTAAAAATAAGTAGGTGATTTTGTTCAAATTCAATAAAGATGACTTTTAAAAAGATAGTTACAAATGACCTTTCCTACCATTTCATACTCTATATGCAAAGGAGTTCGATAAAAACTAAGCTCTTTAAGTCATCCCTGTACTTGAAAGGGTTCCTTGTTCCCACTACCAAACAAACAAAATAAAACAAAACAAAAAACCCGACTCAAACAATTTCACAGAAATAGCTCTCAATTGTAATGTGGAAATCTCAACCCCTTAACCTGACATCCAGAAATATTTTAATATTAAGTTATGAATGTATTTATTCCTTTTCTATATTTGCATCAACCTTTCTGGGGTTTTCCTTCTGGCTTTTAAAGATTATAATATATTTTTTTTCAATTAGCAATAATCGCGCCTTGGATAAACCTCATTGGCTACGATACTGTCACTGCGCAAAGCTTATAATATATTTTTTTAAACCAGATTTTATTTTAGTTTTTAGAGAGTTTTAGGTTGTGTTAGTCACCTTAGCATCACTGTGACCAAAATACCTAACCAGAACAACTTAGAGGAGGAAAGTTTGTTTTGGGTACATGGTTTCAGAGGTTCAGTCCACGTTGGCCAACTCCATTGCTCTGGGCCTGAATGAGGGGAGCATCATGGGGGATGGGCACAGCAGAGGAAAGCTGCTTATCTCATTTTAGCAGAGAGAGAAAGAGGAAGAAGCCCGGGGGACAATATATAATCCCCAAGTGCATGCCTCCAACCACCTACCTGCTCCAGCCGCATCCCACCTGCCTAGTTACCACCAAATTAGTCCTTTCAAATTATTAATCCATCAAATGGATTAGTCCACTGATAGGATCACAGCTCATGATCTAATCAGGTTACCTCCTGAATTAACACAGGGGCTTTTGGGGGACACGTCATATCCGAACCATAATTACAGCTAATTATATTAAGAGGATAATGCCTCTCCTCTCCCACTTTCTTGGTCCTGCAGTGAAACTTACAAAGTATCACTTTTCCACAGAGTTAATAGATCGCTCCCAGGGAAGACTCTGATTGGTTGGCTTGAACCACAGCCCCTCTCTGAACCAATCACTCTAAAGGGGGGATTGCAGCCCTGACAGTTCAATCACACAAGCGATATCAGTGTCACACGATCATGCCTATAACTGGGAGGAGGGACTGCTCAGGTCACCATGCTTGAATCACGCTCCCCAAGGAGCCCAGAGAAAGGAGAGCGTGCTAGGCAGATAACAGTGTGACAATGGCCATGACCTGGGGTGACCGTTGCATCCCAAGGCTCTTGAGAAATTTCATGATGTTCTCTGTTCACCTGCAGTGCTCAGCGACACCCCCACTGCACCCTCAGTGTCCTAGGGGCCATCTCAAGAAAGGTCAGCTCTCAGGGACACAACGTCTCCTCTCCCAGACACTCTGGCCCTGGGACCATTTCCCAGCGCTCCTTCCATGGCCACTGCACTCACTTTCTGCTTATACAGATTGCTGCTCACCTTGATGTGGTGTCCCAAGGGTTCTCCCAGGGGACTTTAATTCTAGGCTCCTTGATGTGTGAGTTTGCAGTGTACATGTGTGTGCACATGTGTGTGTGTGTGTTCACGCTCGCTGGGGTGCGTGTCAGGGTTTGGACAGTCAGTCTTCGCTGACAAGGGAGGGGAAGGGGTGGCATTGGGGCTGGAGGGTGTTTCCTGCGTCTGTGGCTTCCTGGGTATTATCCTGGGTCCATCAGAGGCTGCTGTGAGGTGGCTGGGAGCTGGCTGGCAGTGGCAGGCAAGTACCAGATCCCAGCAGGGGAGGGAGGAGGAGTCAGGAGACAGAGCCAACTGTCCCTCAGCCCCCAGCTCCCCTGTTTCTGTCAAGCCCAGAGCTGCATTTGGTCCTGGTGCAGGGAACCCCTGCCAGGCCCCTGACTGGGAGCCTTCCTCACCAGCACCCTCTTGCCAGCCCCAGCAAGGCCTCATCAGAGGAGGGGATGATGCCTGGGCTGGGAGCCCTGTGCTGGTCCGTGTCTGCCTGTCCCCAGACCCTTATTTCACACCTCCAGCTTTGGGGACCGAGCCTGGCAGTGGCGTCTTGGTTGGTTTTGGGTGACGAGGCTGGACAGGTTGGAGGTAAGGAGGGAGAAGCCAAGGTGGGCCTTTCCAGCACTGCCGTGAGCAGCATGCTCCTGCTCTTTACAGGTAGCTTCTGGGAAAGAGCGGGATTCAGAGTCCACTCAGGCCTTCTCCTCCTTCAACCTTCCTGCCTGGGCTGGGGGCTTCCTGCAGTCGCTGTTTCCCACCCCCTTTCTGTTTCTCCATCTTCCATCACCGGTGCTGCTGAATGCCTGGTAAACCCCTCACTTTGTCCTGAGAGTGGTGTTTCCCACCTGGGCCGGGGGCTGCAGCCCTCCTCTACCAGGAGCTGGCTGAGTGACCTGGGGCTCCTGGCTCTCTCTCCTTGGGCTCGCCCTTCCTCTCTGTAAACGGGAGGGGGAGAGCAGAGGGCTGTCCCTCTTGAACACTGGGTAGTCTGCCGGGGGTACTTGGGGCTTTTCTGGGCTCCAGTGCCCTTCCTGGGACCTTTCAGACATCACCCTTGGACCACCAGGCTTTTTCCGCCTCTCCTGAGAAGAAGTGGGACACCTGCTCATGCAGTGTGGCCTCAAGTCCTGAAAGAAGTCCCACGCCCTGTCTCTATAGCTGGGGTTCAGACCCCTGCTGGGAGGGTAGATTGGTTATCCTGGGCGGTCAGAGCGACAGGTAATGGCCAGAAAGATCTCTTCTCTGTGAGGTTGGAAGTCAGAGCTGTTGAGAGTTGGCTGGAGACCCCTCAGTACCCCTCCCCCAGGAAGCCAGACCGCTGTCATCCTGGAGGAAAAGCAGTCCGGGTAGGCCTCTGGAGGAAGGAGGGAGAGATCAGAGCAGAGCAGAGCCCTTGTTTTGGATTTGAAATGCCCAAGCTGTTAATTTGAGACTAATCAATGCTAATTTGCACATATCTGGTTGCTATAGCAGGTTATCTATTTCCTGTCAAGTTGTCCCAGGGGCTTCTGTGACTCTTCCCCATGGCTGCCCACCCTGCACTCCCTCCCTTTCAAAAATGCCGTGGGACCAGTGGGCAGGGGGAGACGCAGGTCGCCCCCTCCCCCAGGCTTTGAGTCTACCCAGCTGCCCTGGTGGGCTGGGAGAAATCCAGGACACAGGCAGGGAGGGAGAGGGGCCAGGGCTGGCCAGCCCAGCCTGGGAGGAGGAGAATTAAGCAGAAGTGCAAATTACCCAAACCGTGATTACCGTGATTACCGTTTCTTCCAAATCTGCATGAATATTAAAGCGCAGCCCACCCTGGGCCCCACACAATGAATTCTGCATGAATCTTAAGATAAATCGTTTGGATAACTTCACGGCAGCTGTACTCCCTGCTGCCAGCTGCTTCCCAAAATCATTTCATGGCGGGTAAAGGGAGAGAGGGCGGGAGGGAGCCAGGAGGTGCCAGGCGGGGGCATCAAGCTGCGTTTTGAAAAGCCTGGGTCCCGTCTAGTTGTCCAGCTGCCAGGGAGTTTCTATCTTGCCCAGGATACTTTTTTGTGTGTCCTGGGCTGTCTGCTCTGTACTTCCCCCTCCCTAAGAAGCAGCCCGCTCCCTTAGTCCTCAACTCCTGTCCCATGGTGCTAGAAAGCGGGGTTCTCAGCCAAGGGTGACTCTGTTCCCCCGCCCCCGGGGGACATTTGGCAATGTCTGGGGGTTGATTATCAGGGCTAGGAAGGGGGTGCTCTGGCATGTGGAAGGTGGAGCCACGGATGCTGCAATGTACAGGATCCCTGCTCCCCACAAGGACCCGGCAGATAACATTACTAGTGCTGAGGTTGTGAAAGCTGGCCTGAGGGGTGAGTACCCCACGTTAGCGTCCCTGCTTCTCCCCAGGCATCTGGTGACCCTCCCAGCCTGCCATAGGGCTAGAAGTGAGTTCCCTGGGTCCCTGAGTGGGGCTGGAGCCAGGGTTTTGAGCTTCAGAGAGTGGTGACATCACACTGGGGCACCCTAGGCAGGGTCTCAGCAGGTTGCAGAAGGCACCCTCCGAGGGTTCCAGCCAGGCAGCTCAGTGAAGAGGCTGTCACAGATTTGTGGGCAGCATTAAGGGGTTGTTAGGGACAGAAGGGGCAAGTGGAGAGCGGCTGGCACAGTCACGGTTGCCAGAGCCACAGGAGGTGGCCTGGGTACCCCGGGAATTGCTCTTAGGAGCTCAGTGCATGGACCAGCAGTTCAAGCATACCCCATGATCATAAACATGAGTGGTTCAGAGCAAAATGCCTTTTGGAAAATTCTAGACTCTTTCGCAGTCAGGGAGAGGAGGTTAAAATGTTCGGATTCACTGGGAGCCAATGTCAGAAAGAGCTTTGGGAAGCCAATGGCGTGCTGGGATTCAATCTACAAAAATGCAGTTTAAACACATGCGCCAGAGCTTGGCCCTGGTGGGGGATTTCCCAGTTTCACTCACAGTGGAGTGGCCCAGGCAGCAGAAAAGCGGCCAGCACGGCGAAGGCCAGACGCAGAGGCGGCCGGTTCCCTGGGAAGGACAGGCCGCCAGGTAGCGGCCTCGCGACTGGATCTGGGCATTAGGGAAGGAGGACCAGAGTGGACACAGACTTCCCGCCTGAACATCTGGGCAGTGGTGACAGTGCTGCCTGCTGTGAGGAAGGTGGGCGGGGTGGGGCATCAGGTCCCCTGGGCTCCAGAGTCTGTCTGCTGCCACCTCCCTGGCTAGCTGGCTTCTGGTCTTGGGCCCTCTGCCCTCTCTGGAGGTGTGTTTAGGGTTCCTCCTTCTCTCTGGCCACAGGCAGGAACGTGGCCTTTGCAGACACATGGGTCACCTGGGGAAGGGGCTGGGCCCAGGGTGTGGGCGCTGGGGGCTGCCTCCTGTCTCTGGTTTTAAGCAGCAGCTTAACAAGAAACAGACAAACAGGAGCGCTGCTTTTCAGCTCAGCAGGTGACGGGGGAGTGAATTAAATCCCATTATAAACACACTGTGGAGGTTGCTGGCAGCCATCGAATGAGAATGATGATTCACACTGTCGGGCACAGTGCAGGCCGAAGCCCTCCTGGCTGTGACTCAGGCCAAAAAAGCAGCTGAAGGAAGATTTGGAGTGAAGTCAACCTGACCCCCACCTCCAACTTGTGGCCATGGGCAGCTGTGCCACCTGTCCACCTTCCTGGCTGCGGGGCCTCTGGGGAGTCACCTGGGGGCCTTAGCTCTTAGCTTGGTTCAGGATGGGGCCAGAGAAGTTAGGATGCTTGACTCTGGCCCCCCTCCCCGTCAGGGGTGGCTTGGCAGTGACTGCCAGTGGCCTGAGGGTCACAATGGCTTCCCTTTCCTGCCAGGCCCTTCCGGTGTCCCTCCCTTCCCCACCCCACTCCTTGGGTCCCCCAAAGCCTTGCTTCACCTTTGCCCTGGATTCTCTGCAGTCACTCATTCAAGGCATGCCGAGAGCCTGGCAGCCCCTTGCCACAGGGCTGAAGCCACCGTTGAACATGACAGCTGGTGTGTGGGGCTGTGCAGAATGAAGGGCCAGGCCCAGGAGCCGCCCACGGGCAGCTGGAACCATGTGGTGCAGTGGTTAGGAGCCGGGACTGCGCAGGTCGGGTCTTGCCCAGCCCTGCTGCTTCCTGACTCCAGCTGTGGAACTGCGGGCAGCGTGCGTGCCCTCTCTGTGACTTCCGTTTTTCCTCCATAAAATGATGTTTCTGTTGAGGGTGATGATGATGGTTCATGTCACAGGGCTGCTGTGAGTGCAAATGAGCGAATTTGTGTGAAATTTTAAAGAGGCACATTATAAGCCATCAGAAATATTAGCTATTACTTTTATTACAGTAAAACACAAAATGTGTTTCTTCCAGGCCACATGAAAGGCCTCAGCAGCCCCTACCTCCTGCTTTGAGTGATGTGGTTTGACAATTCACCCCTGCAGTTAGGACCTGAAGCTGTCTCTGCCCTAGGTAGGGCCCAGCCTTCCCTGAGAGCTTCAGTAGTGGACTGGGACTCCAACTGAGTGTTTCTTGTCCCCTACAAGACTGTGACTTGCAGAAGCATTTTCTTTTTCATGAAAGTGTTGTCAGAGGCTGGTCACACACCAGGATCTGTGCTGAGCCTTGGGAAGGTGTGCTAAGCTCACAGGGACCCTCCTTTTGCCTGGGGTCATTTAATTAGAACCAGAATCAGCCCTGAGCCCTAGTGAACCAGTTTAGAATATTTGTAGGAGAGAAGGCAAGGGCTGCAGGAAGTTTGGGAGACCCTCAGCAACCAGCTGGGGTCTATAGATGCCACACGCCACCTGTCTCCTCTTGTTGCACTGGCTTGAGAAGACAGGGCCTGGAATGATTCTGGCCAGAGATCTTTCCTTTCTGCAGAGAGGATTCATGGATTTTAACTACCAGCAGCAGCATCACCACCACCACCACCACTATGGTCGACACCACCTCCATCACTACCACCACCTCTGTGATCACCACCATCACCACTATGATACCACCACCACCAACAACAACACCACTATCACTATGATTGACATCACCTCCATCACCACCACTATGATTGACTCAATCACCACCATTACCACCACTATGATTGACACCACCACCATCACCACCACCACCATCACTAATACCACCTTCAACAACAACATCACTGATTGACACCACCTCCATCACTATGATTGACACCATCATCACTGATTGACACCACCACCACCATGATTGACACTACCTCCATCACCACCACCACTATGATTGATACCACCTCCATCACCACCACCACCACCACCACCACCACTACTATGATTGACACCACCTCCATCACCACCACCACCACCACCACCACCACTATAATTGAAACCACCTCTATCACCATCACCACCACCACTACTATGATTGATACCACCTCCATCACCACCACCACCTCTGTGATCACCACCATCACCACTATGATACCACCACCACCAACAACAACACCACTATCACTATGATTGACACCACCTCCATCACCACCACTAATTGACTCAACCACCACCACCACCACTATGATTGACAACATTCCATCACTATCACCACCACTATGATTGACATTACCACTAATAACATCACTATGATTGAGACCACCATCATGCCATATGATTGATGCCATCACTATCACTATCACCACCACCATGATTGTTACCACCTCCATCACCACCACCACTGATTGACACTACCATCAACACCACCACCATTGCCACCACCAATGACTATGATTGACACCACCTCCATCACCACAATTGCTACCACCAATCACTATGATTGATAACCACCACCATCATCACCATCA